>JAOWBR010210070.1:0-17994 GCA_028571145.1 Dionaea muscipula
GAATATTATTTATTGTTAATGTTATTGCCATATTATAATAATGTTAAAATCGGTATTATTTAATGATTTTTTATTGTTATTGAAGTAACTTCATCAAATGAAATGAGGATGCATTATAAATATTTCATAATTTTCTTGTTAAATTATACTGGGACATACATCTTTAATGTATGTTTTGACTTACATATGTTATTTTTTATTGCTTTATTATAGTAACTCTATTTTTTAACTTGCAGGATGCACAACAATATGATATACATGATGATGGATCATGGATGATATTTTTATGCATTGGAGTATTTTGACTCAAGTTGGATGTTGATGTATGTGAAGTCTAGATTAATTTTCTATTTTGTTATCATTAGCTAGTATATTGTGAGAAACTTATTTTAGATGTTTTGTACTAGAAATAGTTTACATACTTTTACTTATTTGTTACTACAATTTATTTATGTAATTTATTACAATTTGATAATTTATTTATGTAAATATATTCTATTTATATATTTTAAATTTTAATTATATATTTTAATATTATACCTTTGATAACGTACTATCATGACGATAATATTTTTTATTTATATATTTTTATTTTAAAATGATACTTTTGGCGACATGCTATCGCGTCGACAATTTATTTTATTTATATATTTTTTATTTTAAAATGATACCTTTGACGACATACTATCATGTAGATAATGATAATATTTTTTCACATGTAATATATTTTTGGTGATGTAAATTTGCGTTGCTAAAAGTACTTTTCATTGGCGACGAAAAGTAGTTGACGTCGACAAAAACTATTAGTGGCATATCTACGACATCATGGCGACGCAAAGTCATCTATCGCAGAAACAATTTGGCGACGCAAATAAGCCTTTGCCAACAAAATTTCGACGTCGCCAAAAACAAGAATTGTTGTAGTGTGCAAGCAGACGACCTCGACCTCGCCTCTTCTAGAGGGTCATGTTCCTCCTCCTCCTCCTCTATCTTGACGGCCTCCCGACGTCCATGAAAAGGTTGAAAGTCACAACATATCAGACCCTTCTCTATCCGTGAGCAAGGTGCGGATGGGCCAACAGATAAGCTAGGAAATGAAAAAGTAGCGGCCTCATAAACAAGATGTCGTTCAGTCTCTAGCATATCAATATCTTTGAATCTTTGGTCACGAAACGATGGTTCAAACATATCATTTCCAACCTCAGATGACAATGATTGTACGCAGTCTGGTGACGAATGCTAGATGGTCGATGGATCAACATCGAACCCCACCGCTATCCGTCTGTCCCATCTAAATGGATATCTGATCCTCCATGAAAAAGTCGTAATCGGTCCACGATCTCTCAGTCGGCCACTATACTGATTAGCATCTGACCTCCGACTTCTGCCGCTGTTTTGACATTTACACAAATAAAATATTCATCAATCAAATAATTTAAAAAATAATAAGTTTAACGAAAAAATTATAAAAAAAGGCAGTCGTTAGGGGTGTCGACCGCCACTCGCTAGCGGTCGACGGTGGTAAGGGGTGTCGGTTACTGGAACCAACGGTCGGAGTCCGATGTCGGCCATCTGTAGTCGAGGGTTGGACGTGGGCGTCGGTTGCCCTGGCAGGCCATCGGCACATGGGTGTGCCAAGTGGCCGACAGTCCCTTGATGACCGTTGGCTACGGCGGCCGACACCACCTCCCTCGCAGCCATGGGTCCAACAGACCTACCAAGCTCCACGAGCCAGCTCGAGAGTCCTACCGAGCCACGGGCCCAACAAACTTATAGAGCTCCACGAGCCAGATCGGCATAGCTATTGAGCCATGAGCCCTCTCGACATACATACTGAGTTATGAAGGACGAAGACATAACGAACTTATGAAAGAGAGAAAAGTGGAGATCGAAAATGTAAATAGTATTATTTTTCTTCTTGAAACCAGAGATCGAAAAGATCAAAGTTTAAAGAAATCGAAGATCAAGAGAACCAATGTTCAAAGAGAGAGAAGTGGAACACAGTATTCTAATCTTCCTCTTCTCAGGTGAATGGAGATCGAGAGAAATGAAGTTTAATGAGAGAGAATTGATTATGAAGCCTTGTGTAGTACTGAATAAGGGTTATAAAAAATTATCATGTGGTAAAAAAGGGTTTTTTTCACACCGATGATTTGAAAGAGACCTGCTTCGCACACACTCCTCTGACTGAGGTGTGCGCGAATTTTACTTTTTTTTTATTTTTTGATCAAAGGGTAGTATACTACCGTTCTATTAAACTAAAAACGGTAGTATACTACCGTATCATTCAAAAAATAAAAAACAATAGTATATTATCATTTTATCTAAACATAAACGATAGTATACTATTATTTTATGAAAATAAAAACAGTAATATATTATCGTATGACTTAAAAATTATAAAAAAATTCGCATATATCCCTGGATGTGCGGAAAGTGATCGGCATTAGAAAAATTGATTATTTTGAGGAATTTTTACTATTATTTTTCTCAAATCATTTCAAAATATAAAGAAGCAAAATTTTGTCTCTATTTCTTCTTCATCGGAAATGGCGCACAAAATCGACACAAGATTGACACTGTCACCATCATCGTCCTCGTCTCGCTATCCCGTCTCTCCTTCACCTCTATTCAGTCGACTTCACTCAGCCCGGCGGCATCTTCTGCGTCTGCCATTCAGCCCTACTGCAAGGATGGGTTGTTCCCTGAAGCCACCGTCAACGGCGAAATTCGCCGTCAAATGCTCGGAAAATCCCGTAGGGATCCTAAGAACTTGCAAGAATTGCAAAACCCAGTTCGACCCTGCTCTCAATCACCCCTTGGCTTGCCGCTTTCACACTGCCCATTTTGGCGGTACTCCCTTTTCTCTCTATTTTTTTGGCTTCTGTTTTCACTTGCTCAATGCTAGCATGATTATTGTTATCTGTTAAGAAAGAGGATAGATTCAAAATATTGCTATTTTCCTTGCAGTTTTCATTGTCCTCTAATGTGTGTTTATATTACAAGAAAGAGTGATAAATAAGGAAAGCAAAAATTGTGTACAATAAGAATAAACCATGTGCTGATTCTGCGGGGTGTAATGGAGGAGTGAATTGATTTTCATTAATACATCCCCTCAAGTTGGAGCATGGAGATGGGTAATACCCAACAATATGATAGTCTATTTCGATGTGTTTGGTACATTCATGGACCGGGTTCTGAGCAACGTGGAGGGCGGATTGATTGTCTGTTACGTGCCCAAGGTAGAACTCCCTTGAAAAAGGGAAGGGAGCCCAAGTACATATAAACTGTATGAAGTGTCCATTCATTTCCAATGTGGAAAACAGACACATAACATTTCACCACGCTTCCGCACCGACATCCAGGCTCTCACTCTGGTCCACTAACTCACTTCGAAGAGGACCCTTTCCTCCGCCAACCAGATAGCTCTTTCCTGGACCCAAGCACGTATCGCGAGGCCTGACTTTGATACCAATGTTATGTGTCCAAGCGTAGAACTCCCCTAAAAAATCGGCTTGACAGGGAAGGGATCCCAAGTACATATAAACTATTTGAAGTGCCCATTCACTTTCGATGTGGGAAACATGCACATAACATTGTCATAAAAGAGAGTCATGGGAGTTGGATGTGGAATACTGAGATCAAGGAGAAGTTGTTAACTTGTTTGAGCCAGGTGAGCTCACAAGTAGTAGCAGCCATGGCTCGATATTCAGCTTGAGCGGATGATCAAGCAACAATTGTTTACTTTTTGGTGTGCTAAAAGATGGGGCTGGATCCCAGTTGAATAAAGAAATTCGTAGTCGAGCGTTGGGTAGTGGGGCAACTGGCCCAATCAGAGTTTGTGTAAGCAATAATATGGAAATTATTAGAAGAAGGGAAAAAAATCTGTGATTGGGGGTTCCTTAGAATCTTAGATGTAGCGTAGAACACGAACGACAAATGTGAGGTGCGGCGTACGAATAGACTGAGGATGTTGACGGGGAAGACAATGTTCGGCCTACTAATTGCGGGGTAGATGAGATGACCAACTAGACGACGATAATGACTAGGGTCAAGTAGGAGATCACCATATTGTATGAGCTTCAGATTTTATTCCATAGGAAATGGTGCTAGGCGGGTGCCAAGATAATCACCGTCGGAGAGGATGTGAAGGACATATTTCCTATTATGACCCAACTCCAGATTAACCACCAACCCGAAGTTAGATCGTGTCAATGAGGTCAACTTCCTTAAATCGCCTGCGGAAGCTAGATATAATTATTAAAACGAGTTGGCAATTTGTGCCACTCGTCACGGCTTCATGAGATACTACAAAGCTAGGCTAAAACTTATTAACAAAATCATCGAGAGCATGCATATAGTGGCGTAAGTGATTAAATATCACATACACAACATATTATTACAACAAGTCTCCCAAATCTATATTACAATACATTGACTTTTTGAAATTTTGAATCTAAGACAAACACAAACATAATGGTCACATCCACTTTTCCTCAGCTAGATATAATTATTAAAATGAGTTGGCAATTTGTGCCACTTGTCACGACTTCATGAGATACTACAAAGCTAGGCTAAAACTTATTAACAAAATCATTGAGAGCATGCATATAGTGGCGTAAGTGATTAAATATCACATACACAATATATTATTACAACAAGTCTCCCAAATCTATATTACAATACATTAACTTTTTGAAATTTTGAATCTAAGACAAACACAAACATAATGGTCGCATCCACTTTTCCTCACGTGTCTCCCGCTTCCTTTTTTCCTCTTCTCTCTCTAGCCTCCCACCCCTCTTTTTTTTTTGTAATATTAATATTTTAACAATAATAAAAGTTAAATTTTTAATAAAAGCAATAAAAGTTATATAATTGATATATTTTTTTATTATTATTTTTTTAAACGATCTAAACAAGACTAATATTGATATAATTTCGAATAATTCAAACTTCAAAGCTTATTCACAATCATTATCCACTTCTTGGTTTATATTATGCAAAAAGTTAAATATATATTTTTAACTGATTCAAGAAAGTAGAGTGTGTAATCTCTAGTTATCAAATAATAGAGCTCAACCAATGATTTCACATTAAGTACCTAGCCAGCTACGCTCTCCTATCAGTCCCAGTCTACTGTTGTTGTGGATTGCTGTCGCCGCCTTGGATGGAGAAAGAAATATCCAGATGTAAGAAAAAGTAAGTCAAATGTGTAGTAAGCTATAGTAACTCAGGATTCCAAAAGCTGACTAGGCCTTAAGCCCAATAACATGATATAAGAGGCAAGAGAATAAGAATGACAATATAGCAACAATGATAGCTGGACAAAGTGCTTTCCGTAGGATGACGAAGGAACCCACTTCATGCATCTCCATTTGTGGAAAAATCATAAGTTTACTTCCTTTCCTGCTCAAAGGGTACAAAGAAGATCTGACTACTCAATTTAGGGTTGATTTCGATAACTATGAAATCTATAATTCTTTGGCGTACTTCAACTATTACTTGTGCTTAGTCCATTACTTTAACTATTACTTGTGCTTAGTCCTTTACTCCAATGAGTACTACTCACAAAATTTAATCTGCTCGTTTAAGTGATATGATCCACGTGTATTAAGTGTCCAACTGAAGGGGCTATGGTTGTAGGAATGCAAGTTCTTGCCATAGCTGTTTGAGTCATCCATAGTAGTGGGAAATTGAGAGGTGGAGTTGATTGAGGGAGGCAATGCCACGTTTAATTTGTAAGATTCGTGCTCGGCTTCCATGGCCAAAACAAGATGCCAGCCGCTCCATAGAGTGAAAGGGATATCATGGTAGTCGAGGGTGCTAGCGATGCTGGGTTCGACAACATTCTGGAGCCATGTGAAGACCATGTCTTTCATACTATCCCATTAAGGGTAATCAGGGGCGTTTTTTTCAAGAGTGGGGAGAGAACCATCCACGAAGCAAAGTTTATTTTTTTGCATTGAGTGTCCGAGACTCCGAGTAATAGTCCGTTGCCATTGAGAGAAATTATCTCTTGTAAGTTTGGAGACGAGCATAAGGTTTGGAGAATCAGATGGATGAAGGAAATAAGGAGATGTATGTGGGATATTGGTTGGGATGGGGGTGGAGTTGGAGGACATGTTTTCGGTGGTCATGGGAGGAAGAAAAGGTTAAGATCGAGGAGGCTCTGATACCATGTTAAGAAAGAGGATAGATTGAAAATGTCGCCTTGTAATTTTCATTGTCCTCTAATGTGTTTATGTTACCAGAAAGAGTGATAAATAAGGAAAGAAAAAATTGTGTACAATAAGGCCATGTTTGATCACAGGATTAAATTGGATTGGATAAATAAAACTTCGGATAAGAAGAGGGATTGTGAAGGAAAAGATTAAATGTTTCACTATTAATCCAATTAAGGAGTTGTTTGATTATGTTGGATTAAACGTGGAATTATATTTTTTTTGGACAAAAATACCCCTATATAGAACCAAAGTGACAATTCACAACCTATACCTACAACTCAACCAAACAAAAAAATAAAATGAGTCATGAGACAAGGGTAAAATGAGTCATTTTATTAGGTGGGATAACTAATACCTAAGAAAAGGTAGTATTATTTATCCAATGATTTTGTAGGATTAGAGGGATGAGGGGATTAATAATCCAATGTAATAAAAATCAATCAAACACATACTTTAGTTATACGAGGTGGATTAATAGTGTAATCCGACATATTTTCCCCAAATCAAACGGGGCCTAAGAGTAAGTCATGTTATTTTAGGCACATGAAAAAGATCCTTTAAAAGAAGATTTCTAGAATTTGAAGGAAGTTGGGAATGACCAATATTAATAATATCTAAACCATCTCCAATTCGCATATGAATTTTATGCTTACCATTATACCAGTTCCATAACTGAGATTGTTGAAAGTCATTTGTCAAGTGGTTGCTCCCGTGTCTGGATACTAACTAGTGAAATTCTGTTCCGGTGTGGAAACCAAGGCCTGCATTGGACCCTGATCTTGAGAGCCTTCTTCCCCACCTTGAGCTAGACCTGCAGAGGCTTGTGAGCCTTGATTTGGCCCTTGATTTGCATTAGTTCCACCTGTGTTGCCTCCATTATTCAGGCCTGTGAAGCTTACATCAAATTTGAAATAACATTTTTGAACTGTGTGGCACAATCTACCACAAAGTTGACACTGCGATCTATTGTTATTAGTGAATCTTCCACCACGACCTCTTCCTCTATTGTCATTACCTCTATATCCTCCCCTTGAACCTTGAAAATTTGTCTTAAAATTCCCTCAGCCACCTGAGCTGTTATTGGAATGGCCATTGTTGTTTGAAAATTTCTTTTGTGTCATGAGTTTTGCTGTCGTTTGACCAGCAATCTTTTGGTTAATTCTTCCTTCATGAGATAAGAGAAGTGTTCCAACAGCCTTGAGATTGTGAGGAGCCTCCCAGGAAGAGATGATAGCAACTATGGACTCATACTCATCACCCAAACCACTCAAAATTGCTAATATCTGATCTGTATCAGTAATTTGGTTTTTTCTTCACCAAGAAGATCACATAGGGTTTTGATCTTGGTTAAGTACTCTTTCATGAACAAAACCTCTTTCTTGATTACTTCTAATTGCTTCTTGTAAAACAAGACTTTGGCTGTGGATTGAGAGGCAAATTGTTGGGCAATTGTTGTCCAAACTTCTTTGGCAGATGAACAACCAATGAGTTGTGGAAGATAAGATCCAGAGATAGAAGCCAAAAGCCAGGAAATAAGGAGTTTGTCCTGTCTTTTGTAAGCAAGAAAGTTATGGTGCGTTTGGTTGAGTGAAATAGCTATTTCATTACCTCCCTATTGTCAATGGAATAACTATTGTCTTGTTTGCTTCATTTTTAAGATGACAATAGGTATGCCAAAGGTAATACTATTATCTTTAGAAAGGCAATAAAGAATTCTATAATATACGTTGGTATTATCTATTTCATCCCGCGTCATGGAATAGAATTTCTCAAACATTGCAAATAAAAATCTTGATTATGATTATGGTGACTAAGATGATATATGAGCTTGTTATAGATTATGTGTTAGATATTACAACTTGTTATGGGTCTATTCTTATTTTTTTGGATTTTTTTGTAGTGTATTTATTATATGTACCAAGCATGGGAATATAATAGAATTTGGAATAGATATTCATTTGAACCAAACAAGGTTATAAGTATTCCTAGAGATATAATAGTTCCATTACCTCTCTATTCTATTCCCATAAAATTAAAATTCCATTTCGCTATATTTTATTCCCGTAACCGAACGCAACCTTAGGGTTAGGAACAAGATTACCACTAGAATCAGGAATGGTTTGATTCGGAACAGATTGGCTGCCTTAGATGTACCCTTCAAGGCCATAGCTGTTTCGACTTTATATTTCCATAGCAGGTATAGTTGTCTTCTTCGAGCTTGGGTGTGATAAGTTGGCTGAGAGGAGATGTGATCATCTTCAAAGAATCATCTGCCAGTGAAGAAGCAATAATGTTTTCTTGATTGGAATGGAATGGAGGATAGGGAGGATTTTGATCGTTGGTGAAACCACTTTCCTGATCAAATGAGGCCATACACGAAGCTTGGTCAAAATTTTGGAAGCTTCAAGAATTCAGAGGCCAGAAACTGAAGCTCTAATACCATTTTAGAAAAATGGTTTTAGAAGCCGGTTATTTTGCGCACACCTCCTGGGGTGTGTTTGGATTTTTTTTATGATTTTTGGGTGATACGGTAGTATACTATCGTTTTTGTTTTGATAAAACGGTAGTATACTATCGTTTTTGTTTAGATAAAACGATAGTATACTATCATTTTTTTATTTTTTATTTTGGATGATACGATAGTATACTACCGTTATATCAAAAAATAAAATAAAATAAAAGTTAAAAATGGGGCACATCCCTGTCAGAGAAGTGTACGTCCAGTTGCTCTCTTTTAGAAAGAGACGAACTGAACAGTTTCTTCTTTATGATTGAAAAGATTGGGAGTACAAAACAAGAGGATCTCTCCTTTATATGGAGAAGAGATCAGATTACAAAATTACCCAAATACCCAACAATCTTCTAAATACAAGATATAACAAACTAGAGTTTACTTCATACGAGGACCTTTTATTTGCGGACTATTTGCGTACCTCCCACTTTTAAAATGATTTGAGATGATCTGAACCGTTAATGTGTTTAAAATATAATTTTAAGGGGATATGTAAAAAATCAGATCTAACGATTTGGATCATCACAAAACAATCAAAAAATGGGTGAAAAAACCAGGTCCACAAATAGGTCCTTAGATAGAGGTCCTCATAATTAGATTTTTGTAACAAACTAAGTCTAACAAACTTTGGCCTTAGCTATGTTTTTTTCATTCTAGTTCCTCTACATTCTGTTCAGATCTGCAAGTGCTCGGCTCCAGCTTATATGTATCCGTTAGTCTGTTAGAGTTACATTGCTTTGTAATCCGTATATAATACAGTGTGTGTCTGATGCACGTAGTATTCTGCTTTTTGCTAGGAACAATCTCTGGAACAGGGTCTTAGCCTGTTCCTTCCTTGGTTTCACCCAACAAGTTTTTATTAATTAAGCTGGTCAAGTGCTGCAAGTCAGACAGTTGTTCCTTCCTACTATAGGATTGATTATATGCTTTACTAGTTTCTTGTTAGAATATGGTCTCTCATGTGACAGTTTTGGGAGGAGATGAAGATGAGGCCATGTTTGGAAGAAGAGTGATATATATATATATATGGCTATAATTACATGCCTATAGCAAAATATATCGCCCTTGGCTTCGACATTGTAGCGAGGTGTTCTTTAGTTAAAACAATTAATGGAAGTTACAAGTTCACCAATCTCATGACACACGTAGTGTACTATTGCTATGTTGGTAGTTTTGCCTCGTTTGATTAAAGAGCGTTTGCTTTCTCACTCTAACTTGATCTTTGGTCGGTGCAGGAGAAACGAAGAGGAAGTTTGAGAGCGTGTACTCTGGAGGCACCATGAACACCCCCAACTCTGGCCAAGTTTTCCAGTACTGGCATTGTTGTGGTTCCGAGGATCCTTTTGATCCCGGATGCACAAGTGCTCCTCACTCTTCATATGAGGAGGAGGATTGAATTTACTACAAATAGGTGTACTCGAGTGGTGTCACGATCTCACCACTCTGAACTGATTGTCTAATTCTTGTAATTATTTTAGGAATACTTACTGCCAACAAGTCAATCTTATGATTATATAAGTTGGTTGTATGTGGTGATAGATGCCATATTAATAACAAACGTTTTTACTTCTTATAGGGGAAAAATTGTGATCGAGAGTTCCAATTGATAGTTAGCAATCCGATCATCAAAAGTGTTTTTGTGATTTATTAACTTGCTAATGACAAACGATCACTCTTAAGAGTTGAAAAACTTAGATAGAAAAATTCTAACGTGGATTTGTTGCACAGAAAAATCGGACCGTAACATTTTATAACAAATGCATTGTTTAATTGAGGACGATGGCTTTCGAGGTGGAACAACCACATACCTAAAAACAGTGACTTGATGGAGTTCCCATGGAAGCTGTGGAACAACGCGGGATTGTTGTTTGTTGGCAGGCTTGAGGGGAGACTTGGATCACTGGACGGACAGGTGGAAAATAGAGGACGTTCAAAAGACAGTTGTCTTTCTCCGTCGGCAGAATGCGAAGCTGATTGACAAGGTTAACTTGCTTATGAGGGTTTTGAGGTCTGAGAACAATGTTTTCGACATAAGCAAGGTTAAACCACCAGAACATCATTCTTTTTCGGGCGCAATGGATTCGAAGAAATTGGATAACTTCCTCTTCAATATGAAACAATATTGAAGAGGACGATTGAACATCAAGCTGTGGTGGTGGTACACTGACATTGAGTAAGGGCGATTGAACGTCGCTACTTCATACTTGGGCATGGGCGACATTAAGCTAGTTTTGAGTATGGACTTTTTTAGGATGATAAAGGTTGTTCCTCTGCCACACCGAGGAATGACAATGAAACCTGAACCCGATCCGAACCCGAACAACTAGATCAAAATAGGGCGCGATCAAACTCGGTTTGACTGGGTTAGAAGCGGGTTCGATATTTATCTATCCCTACACCGACCCACCCTGAACCCGTAATTTTCCTCATAACCTATAATATTTACCTACCCGAACTCGCCTCGTATCCCGAACCCGCCCCATGCCCCTAACGGTGATTCCCCGAACTCGTCTTATACCCGATCGGGGCGGGTTTGGGTAAGGAGATTTTAATCCCCGATTGGGTACGGGGCGAGTTCGGGTATTGGGAAAAATATTCGGGTATAATCGGGGATTCTCCTAACCCGCCTCATTGTCATTCCTAGCTGATGCTCCTGAAAAATCTCGGGGCGGTCCGCGCCCAAAATCTTTCAAAGGCAATCACCAAAATCCCGATCCGATTGGGATGGAACTGACTCCGGCAGGCGGAAAAGACCCGGTCGACTCGGGGGAGGAGTGAAAGGTAATCCGGAGGTGATTCCGATCTGCTCAAAAGAGAACCTGAAAGGTAAAGAGCAAACAGGTCAGAGGGTACCCCAAAGTGTGAGTTTGTAACCCCAGAGAGACCGCTCCGATACCTAAGTTAGCACACGTGTGAAAAATGACCGGTAACTCTTATGTGGAGGATAACCAGGAAAAAACAAAGAAAGAAAGATCAGTTAGCCGGTTGAATAAGGTAGATTGGAATGGACAAGCGAACGAGTATCGCCGAACAGGAGCTCGTCCGAGGGAAGGTAAGGCCGAGTCGAGAAATGAGCGAACAAGGATGGCCGAACAGGTGGCCGGGTAGGAGGCGGGGCAAGCCAAGGGACAAGCAGGAGGTTGGGCAGGCCGCAACCGGGCAGGTGGCGGGGCAGGCCGAGGGCCGAGCAGGAGGCCCGGAAAGCCGCAGCCATGGAGGCTGAGGGCCTGGTAGGAGGTCGGGCAGGCCGTGGCCAGATAGGTTGGGCCGAACAGGAGGAGGTCGGGCATGCTAGGACGAGTAGGCTTGCTCGGCCATGATGGAGAGAGAAAGAGAGGATCCAAAATGAGAGAGAGGGAGAAGAATATTTATAAAGGGAAAGTTGAGATATTTACGGTTTTGCCATTGGATCTTCGGAAGGCTTGTTTGAATTCCGATTGACGAACGGTCAGCGCTCAGGCGCTTCTGACGAGTAGCGGAATCTTCCAGGATGGATTCGGTTGGGTTTGACCGGGGTTGATCGGGTTTGACCATATGCTCAGATCTAATCGGATCAGACCAGACAGTCTAATCTTAGACTCTTTATTCACATGTTCCTAGGGGAAAATCCAAGGGTATCACTTGCCACACCTAAACTTCATTTTTATCATGGAGGAAAGACTATGTTTGATTGGACCTGTTAAGAGAACAGAGAAAGGGCGAAAGCATGGAGATCCTACATTCCTAGCAGCCCAAGTTATGACATTAATTGACAACCATTTGATTTAGATGGATGAATGATTAAAATTAAAAGTTAGGAAAATAGGGTTTGAGGATTGGTCGGTCCAACATAGAAATTTCTTAAGACTACGATGATTAACACAATTATTAATACGATAACTCATACCTTCCTCCTCCTACTCCCCTTCCTTTCCCCTCCTCCTACTACCCCTCTCACCTCCCCTTTTTCACTTTATCTTACCCCGCCGTGTTTTTTTTTTCGTGTTCCGTAGAAATACTCGTCCAACATATGTATGTGTGTGGTAGTGAATAAATAGTGAGAGAGATGAATAGTATAATGTCAAAAATTATATATTAATTTATGTACGTCGTATTATAAAATCTTTATATCATAACATAATGCGGTGAGTTTCTTGTACGGATGAATTTCCGAAAGTTGGCCAACGGCCACGACACGAGACACACACACCCCACACGGGTGCTTGCCATCTCTTCCTCTCTTTTCCTCGTCTGACATCTCCCTCCTCCTCAGCCAAAGTTCTTCTTCGACCTTCCCCGATTATCCCCAGGTAAGGTACCTCTCCCCCTCGCTCCAAGAAGCAATACGAGATCTGATTAGCTTAAATCCATTTGATTTTGTAAATCCTCTACTTTGAATCACCAGCATCAATCATCTTTCGGTAATTTCCCCCCATTTCTGGACTCGAATCCACTTCGTTGCATCATTCACATCTGTGCGGTCGTCTTCTTTGTTGAATCTGGAAATTTGATCATACATTGATGTTAATTTCTAGCTGATTTTGTGGGTTCTCACTGCTTTATGTTCAAATTTCGGTGGTGATGGTAATGGGGGGATGCATTGTTTCGTTGCAGAGATTATATTGGCAAGAATTGATGTTTTGGATGTTAATGGGTTGGTTGCAGCTACTGTGAGCGACGGAGAAATTGTAGAATGTCGGCCACTGAAGATGTTAAAGAGCAACAAGAACAGGTAGATGGGGATGTCCCAGTGGAGTCCCCGGAGTCGATGTCATCCTCTCAGGATGAGGTTTCTGTTGTTTCCATTAAGCATTGCTTTTTAGAGTGCTATATATTATTATATATTATTTTTTAGCTCAAACCTAATCTGCATTAGGTACGAGCAGTGCATGTTAGGTAACCGATAGTTAGCGCGGTATATTGTTGTATGTGTTATGTGGATACGTGCGATCGACCCCACCTAGTAGAAAGAGGTCATGTTGTTGTTATTCTTGTTGTATGATGGATAAGGAAGTGATGTCCTGAGCTTATTTGGTCTGATGTATATTTGTAGGAAGCAGCGATTAAGAAAAAGTACGGTGGGATTGTGCCAAAGAAGCCATCACTCATCTCTAAGGTAAACTTTCTTTTCGACCCTTTGGCTGATAGAATTTGACGGTGTGGCATTGGTTGGCTGCAGGAAGCTTGGATGTCTATATGAACCCGTGTGTTTATTCGACAGGCCACATACATCAGATCAGGAATGCTCACAAGTACTTATGTTTGATGACAGGATCATGAAAGAGCATACTTTGATTCAGCTGATTGGGCTTTAGGGAAGGTAATTTTTTTTTTCTCTTCCTGTATGATTAGTTGTGCAGCATGGTAGCGGTTACTCACGATTGTCGGATGGAAACAGCAAGGGGTGGAGAAGCCTAAAGGACCACTTGAAGCATTGCGGCCTAAGTTGCAGGTGGTTAGCTGTCTTTGCCGAGCTGCATTAATTCATCTCCTTGCTTTTGTTATTCATTTGCAAAATATTTTGGTGTTTATGCAATTATCATGTGCAAGGCCCCCCAACTAAAGATTGTTGAAAGATGCCTGATTCAGCTGAACTCCCACTAGAATGATACAAGCTTGAGCCATTATTTCTACAGAGGCTCAGTGAATGAGCTAAGTATAAGATACCCATAATCTTGAGCTTCTTTGAATTCCAGTCCGTGGGATAAGGGTGATTTCAGATTACCTCTGTACAGTTAAAGACGCTTGTGAAACACATAGAGCTGTCATTTGGCCTCTCCTGACTATCGCTTCATTTTTTTTTTCAGCTTTGCATTATACTGGTTAAAGTTGCACATGAGACTTCCAACCCCACTTATTTGCTTTTTTCTGGCTTAACTTGAGCTTAGTTCAGCATGTCACTCATCATTATTAATCTGCCATGCATTTTCAATGTCTACGTCTCATAAACTCTCCGTTGGTCGTATAGGTTAGTCAATGTATTGGTGGAAGTGGAAGACAAGGCTTCTTTTTTTTCTTTATCTTTTTTTCTTTTCTTAATTTTTCTTTTTCAGTTTTCCTGCCTGATATGTTGTTCTAAGCTATACTGTGCCGAGCTATTGCCCAATTCTTCCTCATAGAGCTTGTTTGGAAGGAGGTGAATTTTGGGTATGGGAGCAAAGAGATAGTCAGACTCAGGGAAAGGAAAAGGGAAATAGTTCATCTTACTTTGGAAGAGTGGAGTTGGTTCTGAAGGGAAAATGTCAGTGTTAATTGATATCTTGCATTTTGATTGAATGGCACTTTGTGGGCAGAAAATTTTAAAACTGGAAACATGAGTTGGATTTCTCTCATTAGATTTAGATGCCTTGCCCTCCAATTCTCTTGACGGGGACAAATATGGTTGCCTTTGGTGGTGATGCAAAAGAGGCAAGACAAACTATAGGACCTGAATTCAGGAGGTTATGATACTTTCTTTCTTTCAAGAAAACTTTGTAATCTTTTACACTGGTGTCCTGCAGGATATTTAGGATATCTGCTTGTGATTGGAAGGCTAGCATCTTACTTAGCTTTATATTCCTGAAATCATCTTTTTGGGCAATGGTTTTATATTTTTTCTTTTGCTCATTTGTAGAGGATTTTAAGAGGTTGAATATATTGTCACTCTTCACATGATCACTGGGTAACCTCACCACCTCTCCTATCTGGCCATCAACCTCTAGAGTAAACATTTGGTTTTCAAAATCATGAGTAACCTCTTTAAAATGAAAGGGGGAGATTGGAAACATATAGGGTGTGTTTGATTATAAGATTGGAAAATGAGAGATATGGAGTAATGAGAGATATAGAGAGAGATTGTAATAATGAGAGACTAGTTATTCCAAGGTATTGTTTTTCTAAAAATGCTTGTTTTGTAGATACAATTTGTTGGGTAATTTTTTTTGTCCCAAATGTGGCCGACGATGGAGGCCGACGTGGGTGGCTAAGGGCGGCGGTGGTTGCCAATGATGGTGGCGGTTGGTAGTGGCAACGACGGTGGTCGGGGGCGGTGGCCTGCGGGTGGCGGCCGACAGCGGTGGCCCGAGGTGGGGGCCGGGGGCGGTAGCCTTATCTTGCATTGGCGGCATATGCAATGCCACCTCCTTGCATTATTTCATATTCCTTATTTTTTTAGTATTCTAATTCGTCCGGATATAATATTCGAAACAAAAAATTACAATCCAACATAGGATATTATAGAGGACCGATATATAGTACTATCTGGTCCTCTATATCCGTGAATCAAATACGGCCATAGAGATTATGATTATATCTTAACAGGGAGAAACTGGAGGCATAGCTACTACTTTCTATTTGAAACTCCAGGGTACCTTCCAATTTGCTCTGAAGAGAGTGAAGATGTAATTTGTACGTGTTAAGCAGCCGACTACCAATGTATTATTTTTGTCGGATCTTTGTGTATGTATCTTAAATGGATATATGTGGTTGATCCTACCTAGTGGGATTTGGTGATGGGAATGATGACGGCGAAGATAGAGAGTGAGATGCAACTTATGCTATTTACTGGTGACATTCTCAAACTTTGATGTGATTTCTGTTTTTGTTTTTTCAGCCCACCCAACAGCAAACAAGATATAGAAAATCACCTTATGCTCCAGCAGATGGTGAAGGTATGCTGACCAGCTGAAATACCTTGCTCAAGTATGCCTATGACCATGAGGGCCGTATTGTTATGCTTACAATTGAAAGCTGTTTTTACATAGACGAAGGAAGTGCTCCGCCGGAGGAATCAGCTGCTCATCAATGAAAGACTGCTGCTCTTGTCCATTCTCCCCTGTCCATGGATGAAGAGTAATAATGCTACTTAGCCAGCAAAAAAATAAAAAATAAAAAAAAATAATGAAGGAAGAGTAATGCTTCAGTTTACTCGAACAAGAATACGGTGTTTCTTTTTTCACTCTCTTGACCTATTCTGTGTTCAATGGTTTTCCAATGTGGGACATTTTATTAAAAGAGGTTATCATGTGAGAATTCAAATCTTTCTGAATATATTCATCAAAATGGATATAAACAACTACTAGTACTATAATAAACCTGATCATTTATGGGTTCGGGTCGGGTTCAAGGGTGTTTTAAAACCCACCATTTGGGTTGGGTTGGGCTTCGGTCTGGAATTCGGGAAATCTTATGCCCAGTCTTTCCGGTCTGTCAACAAGGTTAAAAAATGCAACATTCTGTAGAAATTATTGACTTTCAAAGCCTAATTGGTAGTCCATGAAGGGAGTGAGATTTAAGGGAATAAGATATGTTGGTATGGGTTGACTTCTTGGACCTTGTCCACATGGATGACCAGCTTTTCTCCTCTAAACAAATCTTTTATT
Organism: Dionaea muscipula; assembly: GCA_028571145.1. Taxonomy (NCBI): domain Eukaryota; kingdom Viridiplantae; phylum Streptophyta; class Magnoliopsida; order Caryophyllales; family Droseraceae; genus Dionaea; species Dionaea muscipula. The sequence goes on from JAOWBR010210070.1 coordinate 17,079, forward strand.
CTTCTCCTTTTCAAATACTCAAGGTACGATATTATACTTCATATATTTGGTCCGTTTGTTGAATATTATTTTACTCATTTTTCATTGAATTCTCCACTAGTTATAGAGCACGAGCAACGTGAAATTACTATTGTATGTCTTGACAATCACTTTGTATAAGTTTTTCTACTCCGTAATTATATATGTTGTACCACTCATGTCTTAATGGTGGTAGAATAATACAACTGAAGAATGTAGGGGATGGGTTGACTTATATACAGTATAATGAATTTGTGAAACTTTATAATAAATGAAAGTTTATAATATACTAGAAGTAATCCATGCTTTCGGTAAAATAAACAATTCACTTCCTTGAATCAGTTTAAAATATAAAAAAAATGTATTGAATAGTGGATAAATAATTAGTAGTGGATAATGGGTAGTGAGTGAATAATAGAATGAATAATGAGTTAATTTAAGAATACATTTGATTTGATATTTGTATTTTGTATAATAGAATTTATATATGTCAATTCAATTGCCTTGGCATGTACCATGGGGCAAAAAAATCCATCCTCATTACTCATCCACTAAAAATCTCTAAATTTCATTCACACTCAAACAATCATTACACAACATTCTTACTATTCACCCACTAAAACTCTCCAAATTTTCATCCCCCTCTATCCACACCTCTACTTTCTCATATCTATTTAGAGGTTTCTCTCTCTAATCATCATACAATACTCTCATTATTCACTCATTCACATTAAAAAAGTTTTCCTCCACATTCAAATAATCATTACATAATACTTTCATTATTCACTCTCTAAAAATCTCAAAACATCTCACTATCAATGTACATGCTCCGATGGTGTACTCTACGACGTGAACGCACCATATCCTAATTGTCATTTTGTGAGTGGTTCAAATAAAG
>JAOWBR010210181.1:0-13293 GCA_028571145.1 Dionaea muscipula
ATGATTGGTTCTTGATACTTGCCGAAGACCAGTAGCTTTAAGTATTGTCATTATAACTGTTTTTTGTAGTTCTGATTTGGATTGATTACCACAGTTCTAATTCTTTATTTATCGTGACTTTTCGGCATCAGCTTCTCGAAGAATGCGAGGATGGAAAAGGTCGAGCTTCATTGAGGTCCAAGCTTGAACTTCCAGTGCAGGTTTATATCTTCATTTATGTATATCGTATTTGTTTCATTTTCTTACAAGCTTTTGTTAGGAATGGTATTGAAGAGTTCAATATTTATGTAATTTGCTTGATCTTAATGTGCAGTTACTGATTGTTCTGTAGTGTAGCAATGATGATTATTAAAGCCACAAAAAGACGTACATCACATGATATTGATCATTCCACCAGCCAGAAAGAGTACTGGAAAATAATGATACTCATATGATAGAGAATGCTGTCATTTAAATTTGAGAGCTTGCAACAAAATTTCCACTATTGTTTAATATTCTTGTGTTCATTTCTCTCTTGCATAAATAATGTGTTTTTCCCTCCTTGCCTTTTTTATAACTCCTTATTTAATTTTGAAGCCATGAAGTGACACTTTTGAGTGTTGAATCACCTAATAGCTCCTATAGCCTTATACACCTCCACAATAATGCTCCTATATCAGAAAGGTGAGCCCTTGTGCTCTTTGATGTGTCAACCCCTTATTTTGAAGGAAAAAGCAATTGTGAAGAGGTAAGTACACATTAAAGATGGGTTTAGCCAACAAATAGCGCAGTTAAATTCCTTCAAGTTGCAGCCTATGGAAAGTGGTGATGGTAGGGCTTTTTTTTTTAGTCATCAGTTTGAATGGTAGATTTGTGTAATTGATTACTTGTTTGTTTAGATTGTTCTCCATGTATGTTGTGACAATATTGTCAAGTAGACTTGATTAAACATCATCAGGCCAAAATTACACGCATCGAGTGATTGATCGCTCTTGCTTCCATGTGTGCAGGGACTTCTGAATTTACAGGTTCCGACTGACTATTCCAAGGAAGTGAATGACTGCAAACAACTTATTAAGACCTTGGTGATCGGTAGTTTGATCTCTCTTGCTTGTCATTTTGGTCTTCCTTTCATTCGCCTTATGGCAGAATTTGTTCTCTTTTTGTAGACATCAGTAACTTACACAGATCTATCTGCAGGAATGAAAACTATAATTTGGAGTATAACTCATGCTCATGTTCCTCGCTCACAGGTCACTATTTTAATTTGAAGTTGTCTGTATCTCAATCTTGGCATCTTGATACGAATTAGCATATCTGCACCTGTATGTTGGCCTTGTGTCACAGGTTTCAGCTGCTGCGCATGGCACACATTCACAGATGCTGGGATCGTCCATGTCTCCAGTGCAAGCTTTTAAAGGGCTGAGGGAAGATGAGGTATTGCAGGAGTTTGTATGGCTGCTCATAAAAATCCATCTCTGTGTTTTAGTCAATCTGACATTCTTTTCCCCTATCTTGCCAGGTATGGAAAGCCTCTGGAGTGTTGAAGAGTGGTGTGCATTGTTTAGCTCTTTTCAAGGATAAGGAAGAGGAAAGAGACATGCTCCACTTATTTTCCCAAATATTAACTGTTATGGAGCCTCGAGATCTCATGGACATGTTCTCGCTTTGTATGCCAGAGCTGTTTGAATGCATGATTTCTAACGCTCAACTAGTCCTGATATTTTCTACCCTTCTTCAAGCAGTCAAGGTTTTCCGCCCATTTGCTGATGTTCTCGTGAATTTCCTTGTAAGCTCTAAGCATGATGTTTTGAAACAACCAGATTCGGCTGCAGCAAAATTGGTTTTGCATCTCTTTCGTTTGCTATTTGCTGCTGTTGCAAAGTTACCCTCTGATTCTGAGCGTATATTGCTTCCTCATGCACCTGTGATCATGGAAACTTGCATGAAAAATGCGGCGGAAGTTGAAAAACCAGTTGGTTATCTGCAGCTTCTACGAATGATGTTTCGTGCCCTTTCAGGAGGAAAGTTTGAATTGATATTGAGGGAATTGATCCCTTCTTTGCAACCTTGCCTCAATATGCTATTGGCTATGCTTGAGGGACCAACAGGGGAAGATATGAGGGATCTTTTGCTAGAGCTTTGCTTGACGTTGCCTGCACGCTTAAGTTCCCTATTGCCATTCCTTTCTCGTCTGATGAAGCCTCTTCTATGGTGTTTAAAAGGAAGCAATGAACTTGTCAGTTTAGGTTTAAGGACTCTAGAATTTTGGATAGACAGTTTGAATCCCGACTTCCTGGAACCCAGTATGGCAAATGTCATGTCTGAGGTGATATTAGTTTTGTGGTCTCACTTAAGGCCTGCACCTTATCCTTGGGGTGGGAAATCCTTACAACTGCTTGGGAAATTAGGTGGTCGTAACCGGCGCCTTTTGAAAGAGCCTCTGGCTTTTGAATGCAAGGAAAATCCCGAGCATGGAATTCGTGTAATTCTTACATTTAAGCCTGGAACCCCGTTCTCGGTCCCCTTAGATCGTTGTGTAACCCTCGCTATAGCAGCTGTTATGCAGAAAAATGGAGTAGTTGATTCTTTCTACAGGAAACAGGCTCTGAGCTTTCTTCGTGTTTGCTTATCGTCTCAGCTTAATTTACCTGGAAACATTTCAGACGAAGCTTCTACAACACGACAGTTGTCATCTATGTTGGTATCCTCTGCTGATTGGTCATGGCGAAGGCCTGAAACATTGGAGATCAAGGTCAGTTTTCTGCACGACATTTTATTAGAATTTGTCCAGAAGTATCATCTGTCGGGACATATTTTATTTCCTGTGTCACGGAATGTTGCTGGTGATATTATTTTGCGACTTATGCAATCAAGTAATATTTGGACTCCCTGCTACTGCATGCATTGATAGGCTTCTGTATGTGATGTTTTCTGATGCTCAGTCTTTGTTTTCCCCCTTGGCTGATTAATGATCCATACATGTGTTTGCTGTAAAGAGCCTTTTTGTGTAATTTTTTTTGTGCTTAACAGAGCTGTGCTTTGCTTCTGGGTAGTCATCCTTCTAGTTCTGAAGGATGCATCTCCTGTGCACTATATATTGCTTCCTTTCTACAGTTACTTGTGCATATTTGCCTGTTTTGTCAACCATGTTTCTGTGGTAATCTTATGGTGTCATCTTAATTTATCTTGGTATGATAAATCTTCTATATACGTTTGTTAGCTATTTAATTACAATTGTGGTTCCAGGCAGATTTAGGTGTAAAAACCAAGACTCAGCTTATGGCTGAGAAATCTGTTTTCAAGAATCTCTTGATGACAATTGTTGCTTCCAGTGGTGACCCAGATCTTCAGGATCCTCGTGATGATTTTGTCATCAATATTTGTCACCATTTTGCTATGATATTTCATGTTGATCATGCTTTGGCTAGTAACTCAGCAACACCTATAGCAGTTGGAGGTTCAATGCATTTCTCAAATGTTAATATTAGCACGAGGGCAAAGAGTAACATGAGTTCTAATTTGAAAGAGCTGGACCCTTTGATTTTTCTAGATGCCTTGGTGGATGTGCTCGCTGATGAAAATAGGATTCATGCTAAGGCTGCTCTTAATGCACTAAATGTGTTCACTGAAACCCTTCTGTTCTTGGCTCGCTCAAAGCATAATGAGTTGGTTATGTCTCGGGGAGGTCCTAGTACTCCTATGATTGTGTCCAGTCCATCAATGAATCCTGTTTATTCGCCACCTCCGAGTGTCCGTGTCCCCGTCTTTGAACAACTTCTACCTCGCCTTCTGCACTTGTGTTATGGAACCACATGGCAGGCACAGATGGGAGGTGTTATTGGACTCGGTGCTTTGGTTGGAAAAGTTACCGTTGAAACTCTATGCCTCTTTCAAGTTAAAATAGTTCGGGCTTTGATATATGTGATCAGAAAGCTTCCTCTGTACGCTAATAAAGAGCAGGAGGAAACTAGCCAGGTACTTACACAGGTTCTTCGTGTGGTAAATAATGTGGATGAGGCAAACAGTGAAACACGTAGGCAAAGTTTTCAAGGAGTCGTGGAATATTTAGCATCAGAATTGTTCAATATTAATGCATCGTTGAATGTGAGGAAGAATGTGCAGTCTTGTTTAGCTTTGCTGGCCAGTCGAACTGGAAGTGAGGTATCAGAGCTGCTTGAACCTCTGTACCAGCCATTGCTTCAGCATCTTACTATACGTCCCCTTCGTTCTAAGACAATTGATCAGCAGGTAAGTGATAAGAAGATCTAGCTTGTTACTGTTGTGACTGAATTTTTGTGTCTTGAGGTAATCTATTGACTATTCCTTATAGGTCGGGACTGTCACTGCCCTGAATTTCTGCTTGGCTTTAAGGCCCCCTCTTCTAAAGCTGACTGCTGAACTAGTGAGTTTTCTCCAAGAGGCTTTGCAAATCGCCGAGGCTGATGAGACTGTGTGGGTCGTAAAGATTATGAACCCCAAAGTGGCGACATCCTTGAATAGACTTCGAACTGCTTGCATAGAGCTGCTCTGTACTGCAATGGCATGGGCAGATTTTAAGACCCAAAACCACTCTGATTTACGGGCTAAGATTATCTCCATGTTCTTCAAGTCCTTGACATGTCGCACCCCAGAAATTGTTGCTGTTGCAAAGGAGGGATTGAGACAGGTTTTTGCTATATTTAATGTTTTTTTTTATTTTCTATTTTCTTCCAAATTCTGAAGTTGGTGAATGGTTCAAAAAATGGAGTCATGGGTTTTTACTCTGACACACTTCCAGTATTATGTGTCAAAATTGGTGGAAAACATTATGTTAGAAGCTTTTGGACTTGGTTCATACCAGAACATCATAACAAAAATCATTCAGGACCTCCTTTTTTTCTTAAATCATTTTTTTTTTCTTTTAGATGGAGAGGGAGATATGTCTCTAGAAATCTGTTTTTTCCTTCTCATTTTGTTCCTCAAATACTGAACTTTTTTCATCAAGCATGCACATTTTGCATTTGTTTGTTAGTTTTAAATGATCTTCCTTTCTGTGAGGTATAGTTTTGTTGTAATCCAGAACCAGCTTGTGGTAGGGCAGTATTCAGATTATCCTTCACAGCTTGTGCTAATCGTATCTTGTTTCAATAAGAGATTTAAAGATGTCAAATGCTTATACTTAGGTCATTCAGCAACAGAGGATCCCAAAAGACCTTCTTCAAAGCAGCCTGAGACCAATACTAGTCAACTTAGCGCATACAAAAAATCTTAGCATGCCTCTTCTGCTAGGGCTTGCCCGTCTGTTGGAACTTCTTTCGACCTGGTTTAATGTTGCCTTGGGCAATAAATTATTGGAGCACCTCAAAAGGTTCTATGAACCTGAGAAGCTTGCACAGAGTCAGAAATCATGGAAGCCTGGTGAAGAACCAAAAATTGCAGCAGGTAAATGAAATAGCTTATTGGATTCTATAATTCTCACCTAGTTGCTTATACAACTTGTTTGATGTTTCTGCAGCTATTGTTGAGCTCTTCCACCTTCTTCCAAGTGCGGCTGGGAAATTCCTTGATGAGCTTGTTACCATTACTATTGATTTAGAAGTGGCCCTTTCACCAGGACAAGTTTACAGTGAGATTAATAGTCCATATCGTCTTCCACTGACAAAATTTTTAAATAGATACCCAACAGCTGCAGTGGATTATTTTCTTGCTCGTCTGAGTCAGCCAAAATATTTTAGACGGTAAGGTAGAAAATGCTAAATGAAGTGGCTTCTTTGTTTTTTATCTATTTGTCAAGTAATTCATCCTTTTTGGTAATGTATGTTCCAGCTTTATGTACATAATTCGATCAGATGCTGGCCAAACTTTGAGGGAGGAGCTGGAAAAGTCACCCCAAAAGTTACTAGCTTGTGCCTTTTCTGAGTTTGTGCCAAAATCAGAATCAACAAATCCAACTGGATCTGCTGCTACCCCTAGCATTCTTCTAGGAGATGAAGGCCTCAGCTCTCCTCTGCCTGAGGGTCCTAGTTTATCATCTTCTAGCTCTGAAGTAACTTCGGATGCTTACTTCCAGGGACTTGCCATAATCAAAACTTTGGTGAAACTGATGCCTTCATGGCTACAAAATAATCGGAGCACTTTTGACATCCTGGTTCTTGTTTGGAAGTCACCTGCTAGAATTGCTCGTTTGAATAAGGAGCAGGAACTAAATCTGGTGCAAGTGAGTCCAAAATGCTGCTATGCTATTTGTTTATGATGTTGACATTTAGAATTCTCAGGCTGTCATCATTGCTTAATTTTGCTAGGAGTCATGCCAGGATTTGTCCCATACCTTCTGTTTGTATGAAAATATGATTCAAATGATTGCAACTCCCTTTTCTGTTACCTTGCAAAGAAACCATAGACACATAATTGGACTTTATGATAAGTGCAATTACTTACATTATGTGCTAGTGAGAAACTCCTGGTATGTAGTTTTTCATATTTCTGTTATTTGGCCTCCCTTCGGGCAATGGAGTACCTTAGAGCATCCACATTGGAGTGGCTAAAAATTAGATGTTAATTTTTAACCACTCCAATTATATTTGTCCACCTCAACAAAAAAAAAGACCCCTATAAAACTTTTACTTAGTGAGTAAATAGTAATCACAATGCACATGTTAACTTACTAGCTAAATATGTTAAATTAATTGCTCTTTTATTTTATTAATTAGATCAACTTTTTTTTTTTAAAAAATTTAATGCTTTTGTTTGAAACAATAAATGATACAACCCTTTTTTTATTGGAAAAGTACAATTTGGATGGCTATATGGCTGACCACAGTTAGTGGATAAATTAACTTCTGACAAGTTTAGGGGATAAATTAGCATGTTCAATGTAGCTTTTAAAATTAATTTTACAAGTTAACTAATCAACATATGACATTAAAGCATTACTAACTCATCCAATGTGGATGCCCTTAGTGCATATTGGCAATGCTTGTGATAGTCTCTTCTCTTATCGTCTTTGCCTGGTCTTTTGGGAATGTTATCAGAGAAAACATCCTTTTTCTGTGTAGTCCATTAGCTGTGGCGAAAGTATCTTTATGAGAAGTTGTTTTTGAGTTAGGGAAATTATATTTGTTAGAACTAATTGAAGTTGGGTAAATGCTGTTAGTAAGAAATATGTTCTAATGAGCAGTATCTAATTTCCAATGGTCACTGTTGTGAATGCCAAATGCAGGTCAAAGAAAGCAAGTGGCTTGTGAAGTGCTTCCTGAACTATTTACGGCATGATACAAGTGAAGTGAATGTTCTCTTTGATATACTGTCCATCTTCTTATATCACTCTCGCATTGATTATACATTCCTAAAGGAGTTCTACATTATTGAGGTATGTAGCATTTGATTATCTTGTCCTGCCAGCACCCTATCCCCATTATCCCCAATTCTTTTTTCATAGTTTTTCTGGATCTAACCCTAGTACGTTCTTTTGCAGGTTGCTGAGGGCTATCCACCCAGTTTGAAGAAAAACCTTCTGTTGCATTTTCTGAACATTTTTCAGTCAAAACAACTAGGCCATGATCACTTGGTTGTAATTATGCAAATGCTCATCCTTCCGATGCTGGGCCATGCCTTTCAGAATGGTCAAAGTTGGGAGGTTGTTGATCCTGCAATCTTAAAGACGATTGTGGACAAGCTCCTTGATCCACCTGAGGAGGCGAGTATTATGTATTCTTGTGGACATCTTTTCTTCATCCTCAGTTAGATATCTATGAAATACGGTACATCTAATCACCCTCTATTTTCATTTCTGAATTTGTAGGTTTCTGCTGAATATGATGAGCCCCTGAGGATAGAACTTTTGCAGCTTGCTACTTTGCTGCTTAAGTATCTACAGAATGATCTTGTTCATCACAGGAAAGAACTCATTAAGTTTGGTTGGAACCATCTTAAACGAGAAGATAGTGCCAGTAAGCAGTGGGCTTTTGTCAATGTCTGCCACTTTTTGGAGGCTTATCAAGCTCCTGAGAAAATTATACTCCAGGTGACTCCTTACATTAATGGTATCCAAGTGATGACCTGTGCCAACTTGATTTGCGTTCGTCTATTGTATCTGGAATTTTATCCTGTAGATTGTTTTAACTTTGAAGTTGTGCCTTGTCATAGCTTTTGGAATCTTAGAGCAACATAATGGTTGGCTTACTCCTTGGGAACAGACCTTTTTTATTGCCTTGCCATAATGTGCTCTGACTTGTGAACCAGGTTTTTGTTGCCCTTCTAAGAACTTGTCAGCCAGAGAATAAGATGCTGGTGAAGCAAGCTCTGGATATCCTAATGCCAGCACTCCCACGCAGATTGCCTCCTGGAGACAACCGCATGCCTATTTGGATACGCTATACCAAGAAAATTCTTGTCGAGGAAGGACACTCAATTCCTAATCTGATTCACATTTTCCAACTGATCGTTCGCCATTCAGATCTTTTTTATAGTTGTAGAGCACAGTTTGTACCGCAGATGGTGAATTCTCTTAGCCGTCTAGGCTTGCCCTACAGTACAACTGCCGAAAATAGGCGTCTAGCTATAGAACTTGCTGGCTTAGTTGTTGCCTGGGAGAGGCAGAGGCAGAGTGAGATGAAGCTCGTTATTGAGAGTGATGTGACTATGCAAAATGCTGATGGATTGTGTTCAACTGCTACTGGTGTGGACTCTAAATGCTCTGCAGAAGGATTGGCATTCTCTGAGGATCCAAGTAAACGGGTGAAGATTGAACCCGGTCTTCAATCCCTGTGTATCATGTCCCCTGGTGGTGCTTCTTCAATACCTAATGTGGAAACCCCTGGATCTGGTGGTCAACCTGATGAAGAGTTCAAACCAAATGCAGCCATGGAAGAAATGATTATCAATTTTCTAATAAGGGTGAGTCAAAATTTTGTCATTATACATTTGTCAATTCCAATGTTAACAGCTAAATTTGGCATCTCTTAGGTTGTCGCGGAGAGGGAACTTCTAAAATCTTCCTCAAGTCTGTCTTGTCGACATTTTATGCTTGTATTGTGGTTGTTGATATCAACTCTTGAAACATAGCTGAATTTGACAATGCAAATTATAGAAGTCGTAGCGTGTTGTTGACAAGTATGACTATTTCGTGGCTACAATTCCATTATCATTTTTAGCTTCTTATTGTAGGTGGCTTTGGTGATAGAGCCCAAAGATAAGGAAGCAAGCATGATGTATAAACAAGCTTTGGAGCTACTATCTCAGGCATTGGAGGTGTGGCCAAATGCTAATGTTAAGTTCAATTATCTGGAGAAGCTACTTAGCAGTATCCAACCATCTCAAACGAAGGATCCATCCACAGCTCTTGCACAGGGCTTGGATGTTATGAACAAAGTCTTGGAGAAGCAGCCACATTTGTTCATCAGAAATAACATCAACCAGATTTCTCAGGTATGATGACGTGAGAACTTTTTTCCCCTTAAAATTGATTTACTTTTCTACTTATGCTACATATCTTTGTTTATCATGCTATGAAAATATTCCCAGATTCTTGAGCCTTGCTTCAAGTACAAAATATTAGATGCCGGAAAATCTCTGTGTTCACTTTTGAAGATGGTATTCCTTGCTTTTCCTTTGGATGCTACTGGTACCCCCCAAGATGTTAAGATGTTGTATCAAAAGGTTGAGGAACTGATACAGAAGCAGATTGTTGCTGTTACTGCTCCTCAGACTCCAGTAGAAGATGCTACTTCTAATTCAATCAGCTTTATTCTTTTGGTTATTAAAACTCTTGCCGAGGTACAGAAGAACTTAATTGATCCCAGTATTTTGGTACGTATCCTTCAACGCTTGGCACGCGACATGGGTTCGTTGGCTAGTGGTCATGTGAGACAGGTATCTCGCTCTGTTCTTGGCCTCTGTTACTTCAGTTATGTTGACCTCTAACCTGACCAAATAATTAGTAGCTGCTTTAACTTCTCTTCCTTTAGCTCACTTGAATTGTTGTTGATCTTGAGCAAATGCTACTCAATTTAGGGCCAGAGATCGGACCCTGATTCTCCAGTCTCTTCATCGCGCCATGGTTCAGATCATGGTACTGTGATATCTAATTTGAAGTCAGTATTGACACTTATTGGTGAAAGGGTGATGGTTGTAACCGAGTACAAGAGGTCTGTTATGCAAATTCTGAATGCACTGCTCTCAGACAAAGGGACTGAAGCTAGTGTTCTTCTGTGCATTCTAGATGTAATAAAGTGTTGGGTTGAGGATGATTCGATTAAACCTATGACAGCCGTCAGTTCTAGCCCTTTCCTTAATCCAAAAGAAGTAGTATCGTTTCTTCAGAAGCTTTCACAAGTTGACAAACAGAGTTTCCTAACGTCTGAACTTGAAGAGTGGGATAGGAAATATCTTGAACTCCTCTATGGAGTTTGTGCTCATTCAAATAAGTAAGTAATATTATTGCTCTTATCCTGGATTTGTAAATGGGAATTTTTCACATGTCAATGTGACACCTTTGATAGATCTGAGTCAATATGACACCTTTGATGGTTCTGCAGATTTCCTCTAACCTTACGACAAGAAGTGTTTCAGAAAGTGGAGAGGCAGTACATGCTTGGCTTGAGGGCAAATGATCCACAAACTAGGATGAAATTCTTCTCATTGTATCACGATTCCTTGGGGAAAACATTGTTGGCAAGGCTGCAATACATCATTCAAATTCAGGACTGGGAAGCTCTAAGTGATGTTTTCTGGCTTAAACAGGGTCTTGATCTTATATTAGCTATATTGGTCGAGGATCAGCCCATTACCCTTGGTCCCAACTCTGCCAGACTTCCTCCCCTGGTTGTTTCAAGTTCGCTGTCGGACTCTTCCGGAATGCTAAGTAAGGCAGCTGATGTTTCTGAAGCTGCAGACGGAGGCCCTTTGACATTTGAAGGGATTGTGCATAGGCATACACAATTTCTGAACGAGACAAGCAGACTTCAGGTTATTGCACTTTTCTCTTTCCTGTGGTTGTTTTCATTGTTTGGGCGTAGAGGTCTATAAGACTGTTGTCAAAAGGGGGAAAACATTAGGCATTTCTGAAGTTTTACAGTCCCAAATCCCAATTGACACCAACCTGGAAAAGTAGTTTCACCACTCATTATAGGTAGTTCAAGTTATAGTTCTTTGTTATTTGTCTGTTGCCGTGTTTATGGTGAAAAAGTGACCGCACTTTTTTTATTGGTATCAATTAGTCATAGGCCATATCAAGTTACGAGGAACATGAATTGGGTTTATTATTGTTAGGGTCGGGGGAAGAGACCAAGGAGGAAGTTGAACCGCATCCTCGGCCTGCGCACAATCTCAATCAAAAAGCTTTAGTTGATGGTTATCGGCAAATCCAAACATATATGCTACTTTTTTTTTTTATTGGTATAAATTAGTCATGCCATTTCAAAGTTACGAGGAACATGAATTGGGTTTGTTATTGTTAGGGTCAGGGGAGACCAAGGAAGAAGTTGAACCGCATCGCCGATCCTCGGCCTGCGCACAATCTTAACCCAAAAGTTTAAGCTGATGGTTATGGGCAAATCCAAGCATATATGCTACTTTATTCCTTTTTATTTTATCTGTGTGGAAACCGATTCACACATGTAGCTCAACAGTGATTGATATGTGAGTGATCATGGCCATATTGGTGGATAATGAAATTAGATTATTCTCATTGTTGAAGTGTTTGTGTTGCCGCTCTGGAGCGTGGCCCCTGGGTGGGCACGGGTCAGCTCAAGTCTAAATTTGGTCGTACCAGAATCGACCCATTTGTAAATTTAATGTGACGGGGCAGAACGGGTTTGTAATTTTAGACACAGGAATTGGACCAGACCCCAGACCGTTTAAAACGGTTCGGGTCCGTGGACTCGCCGATCAGACCCATTTGAAAGTCAAATTTTTATTATGATCTGAAAAATTATATTACAAATAGGTTTGATAAGTATACAATAATTCTAATTATAAAATATTTATTCAAGTAATTCTTGCCCACCACTTGTCAAACTAAAAATAAAACAGGGCGAGCCAAGTCCATGATCTATGTAAAATGAGGACTCGCCTATCCCGTTTTTTCTAACAATAAGGTGAGGCTCCGCCCTGTCTGTAGTTAGGGAAATAAGAACTGGTCCAGGTCGGACCCGTAGGGTGAGGACTCGAATGGCTACCCCTAGTTGCTGGCTTTCCATGCATTATGCTTGTATCAATTATCAGTGGCAGCTAGTAATGTATATTTTTCCAATAAGATTTAGAGTCAATTGGTGGTTAGCTATCTTAAATACTGCTGATACCTCACTTTGCTCTGATGTTGTTTGTAGGCATGTAGGCAAATGAATTTTTTTTTTCTTTCCATTTTCTCTTAGTTGATAGAGAAGCTTGAAATTGATGTGTTTTTCTCCGTAGGTGGCTGATCTTCTTCTACCATTGAGAGAGTTGGCCCATACTGATGCAAATGTCGCATACCATCTTTGGGTGCTGGTATTTCCCATTGTCTGGGTGAGCTTGAATAAGGAAGATCAAGTTGCACTAGCTAAGCCAATGATATCTCTGTTATCAAAGGATTATCACAAGAGACAACAGGCGAGTAGACCCAATGTAGTTCAGGCACTGTTAGAAGGACTTCATTTGAGCCACCCTCAGCCTCGGATGCCTAGTGAACTCATTAAGTATATTGGAAAGACTTATAATGCATGGCACATTGCATTGCCATTGTTGGAAAGTCATGTAATGTTGTTCATGAATGACACAAAATGCTCTGAATCTCTCGCGGAGCTTTACCGTTTGCTCAATGAAGAAGATATGAGATGCGGATTGTGGAAAAAAAGATCTGTCACAACAGAAACTAGGGCTGGGCTATCTCTGTTGCAGCATGGTTACTGGCAACGTGCTCAAAGCCTCTTTTACCAGGCCATGGTGAAGGCAACTCAGGGTACCTACAACAACGTGGTGCCAAAGGCTGAGATGTGTCTTTGGGAGGAGCAGTGGCTTTACTGTGCTAGTCAACTCAACCAATGGGAAGCACTTTCCGACTTTGGCAGATCTGTCGAAAATTATGAAATTTTGCTCGACAGTCTGTGGAAAGTTCCTGATTGGGCGTACCTGAAAGACCATGTAATTCCTAAAGCTCAAGTGGAAGAAACTCCGAAACTCAGAATAATTCAAGCCTACTTCGCTCTTCATGATAGAAATTTTAGTGGTGTTGATGCTGGTGGCCTTGTCAGCAAAGGCATTGATCTTGCTCTAGAACATTGGTGGCAACTTCCTGAAATGTCTGTTCATGCAAGAATTCCTCTTCTACAGCAATTTCAGCAGCTGGTTGAAGTT
>JAOWBR010210292.1:0-17982 GCA_028571145.1 Dionaea muscipula
GGTGGGGTTATATGTACACTTGTTATGACACCACTTATGACACCGTTAACTATCAAAGGTGTTCTGAGATGTTTTGAGACGGTCCGAACAATTAGATGTGTAAAAAATGGAAAAATAAGGGACGGCTCTTTTTTTCATCAAAAAAAAATATTGGGAAGGGCTCCATCCAGGCATTTTTTGGCCCATTTTGGGCAGATTTTCGCGTGATAAAGGAAATACCATATCTGAAATGATTTTGGACGATTCAATCGTTGGATATGTTCAAAATGTAATAAGAAATGACTGCATTAATCCCTCGGGTTACGGTAAGGTTGATTGTGCCCAAATATACTCAGGTTTCTATGGGGTTTTTAGTTTTTTCGGTTTTTCTTTTAGTTGATTTTATTGCATTAACACTTCGGGTTACAGTAGGGTTTCTTGTACCCCTATAAAACATATATTTTGAACACATCCAATGGTTCAGATTGGCTCAAATCATTTCGGATATGGTACTTTCTTTATAGTGCCAAAATCGATCAAAATCGTACTTTCCGACGTCCGGATAGAGCCCTTCCCGACATTATTTTTCGTCGGGGTTTTCGGTGACCCACCTTAAAATCATATTTTCTATGCATCCACCATTCGGATTGTCTCAAAACATCTCCAATCACATAGGTGTCATAACAGGTGTACATATAACCACCCCGATATATATATATACGGGCCTGCTATATGTACAACACTTTGTACAACGCTTTTTTCGGAAATGTTTTGAGACGATCCGAAATGATGGATGCATTTAAAATATTTTTTTGAGGTTGTATGAAAGAAATCGTCCAAAAAAAATATCGGGAAGGACTCAATCAGGACGTTATTTGGGCCAATTTTGGCGTTATAAAAGAAGTAACATATCCGAAATGATTTGAGATGATCCGAACTATTGGATGTGTTTAAAATGTGTTTTTAATAGGGTACAATAAATCCTACTATAACCCGAGGGGTTAATGCTTTAAAACCAATAAGAGAAAATGCCAAAAAAATAAAAGCCTTATAGAAACCCGAATATATTTGGGAACAATCAACTCTACCGGAACCCGATGGGTTAGTGCAATCATTTTTTGAACATTTTGAACATATCTAATGGTTCGGATCGTCTTAGATCAATCCAGAAAAAGTTATGTAGTATATATTTAAATCGGCCCAAATTGGTCCGAAAAACGTCCGGATGGAGTCTTTTCAGTATTTTTTTTGGACAATTTCTTTCATATACCCTTAAAAATACATTTTAAACGCATTCACATTTTGGATCGTCTCAAAACATTTTAGAAAAAAGTGTTGTACAAAGTGTTGTACATATAGCTTCAATATATATATATATATATATATCTATTATATAATGGAGCTCGGTTTTTGAAAATTTCAATAGTTTCATCCCACGTGTACACAAATTGGTCCTATGCGTCAATTATTTTATCCAACGTGTATGTGCAGTGGAGGGAAAATAGTATCCTACAACCACAACCACTCTGCTCTCTTGCATCAAAGAAGAATTTTGAAATTCCTCTCTGCTCCCTCTCTACTCTCTCACTAGACCTCACCACTCCGAAGAATTTTCAAATCTCTCTCCCACGCCACTCCATTACTCTTGCTTCTTTTTCCTTTTCTTTTTCCCGCAGCTGTCGAGGAGAAACCACCGCACACGATGGACAACACCAACTGAGGAGACCCGAAGCAAATCCGACGAACCTGAAGCAAATCGGTGAAATCAAGCTTTAATTGACCCGAATAACATGGTAAATCCCTAAATTCAACCCATTATTTACTAATTTAATGATTGTTGGGTTGAGATTAAAGATAAAAATCGAATTTTTTTGGGGGAAAAGGCTGCTATATGGGTTGTAATGTGGGTTTTTTCATTGGAAGTGACTTTTTTTTTTTATTATTGTAACGTGGGTTGTAATGTTGATTTTTTTCATCTTTGCATTTCCCAGTTTCTCATTTTTTTCATTTTTTTTCCTTTTTTTTCCTTTTCCCATTTTGATTGTAGTTGATTTTATTGTAGTTGAACTGCTCCCGTGTAGTTGATTTTTGTTGCTTTGTTGGTGGTTTGATTTTTGTTGCTTTGTTGGTGGTTTGATGATCGTTTTTATTCTAGCTAAGTAATTTGCCCACCGTATACAATCTGTATTTCTCTACTCATGTAACTTGCCGGACATTTCTTTGCTACTTCCATAAGCTAGCTAGGGTTGTAACATTTGTACAATAATCTCCATATGCATAATCTTTTGATCTGAATAGGATACATCCATAATCTGCATATAATCTGTGGTGACTTTTTATCTTTGTGGTTACAGATTATGGTACTATAATCTATGGTATTATCCATAATTTGCAGAATTGTAGTCGTCACAGATTGTAATCTGCTTAGTAAATCCTACAAAGTTCAGCTCCATATTCTGATTACACACTGTGATGTAATTAGATGTATCAATCATCGAGACTAGGTATGTAATTAGATGTATCAACTCTAATGTATCAAGATTAGGTTTACTACTATTGATATATCAAGACTAATATTAATGTATCAACTATGATTAGTGGAAATCAAAATAAGTATCTTTAGATTATCATATCTAACTATGTGATGTATCAACTCCCATGTTGCATCACTCCATTTTTTTTCTTCAAAATCTATTGCCCATCGAATTGATTAATAATCACTCCCTTTATTCTTGAATCAGATCTAGCTGTTAGATGAATTGTAGAAGGTGGGTCTACTTTATCCATTTCATCTCAGTTTATGGTGATTTATTATAGGTTGCATTTGTTGTTATAATCATATAATCTCATTATTCTGATTAATTTGATTATGGCATCGTTCCTTCTTTTGATTTTTTATGGTGATGAAATTCGATAAAAATTAGATTTTTATCCTTCTCTCATTCTACTTCATTTTCATCTTCATCAGCAAAGGACCACGGACCCGACAATAATTGGTCTTCACGAACCCGACATCAAAAGGTATCCTTCTTTTCCTCTTAATTTTCCTTTTCCCCTGTTGAGGGTGAGCTGTGATTGTCGAGTAATGTTCAATGTGATTGACCTTTATCAGTTTCAAGTCTTTGTCGAGTAATATTCAAGTCTTTGTTCAATGTTCTACGGGTTAGAAGTTTGTGTTCAATGTTCAAGTCTTTGTTCCACTTGAACATTAGGAATTCATTATATAACGATAGGTTGTTGTTCACTAAGTATAAAAACTTGAACAATATGTTGTTGTTCAACTTGAACATTGGGAATTCATTGAGTATACCAATTTTGAACCTCACCTTAATTCTTTGTATGTTCAAGTCAAGCTGCGACAATGTTAGTCTTTAAGTATAAAAACTACTAGAACTTCAGTAAAATAGACCGGTCACTGCTACCAAGTGAAGGAATAAGTCGGTGCAACACTGTTCTTTATGCAACTCATTTCCTGTAGCCTCAGAAGAGGAAAAAAAAAAAAGTAAAGAAACTTCAGCATCTAAGAATCAGCTGAATTAACGGGGAGTTGAAGGGGAAACTTGCCCACTTATATGACAGAGTCCTAAAATTAATAGGAAAGAAAAATTGCAATGATGGCCTTCAAATTGGTTCTTGCGCATCTTCTTTTCATCCGGCACTTCTAACATGTCAAATATATCATATGAGAACTGTGAGAATTAGTAGAATCAAATAAACCCGTCCGAATCTAATGATGCCCTTCAAGTTGGCCAAATAGGCCGAAAATAGGCCATTTTATGCACTTTTTAAGGCAACCACTTCTTCCAGCAGTACCAACAATCTTCACACTATATATGACCCCTATATAAGCCTCCTGAAGTGTTATGTTGAAAATAATCCGTCTGGAACACAAGATAGCCATTCAGGTGGCTAAAAAGGTCAATTTTCTCTCAAAATGATCATTTTTAAGCTCAAAATTAGTTCTAAGATATTTTCTTCTGATCCAATATTTTTAACACATCAAATGCATCGTATGAGAACTTTCAGAAGTGGTAGAACCAAATAAACCCGTCCGAATCCAATGATGGCCTTCAAGTTGGTTAAATAGGCCGAAAATAGGTCATTTTGAACACTTTTTAAGGCAACTGCTTCTTCCAACTGTAATCCATCAGTACCAACTATCTTCACACTTCATGTGAACCTTATATAAACCTCCTGAAGTGTTAGATTGGAAATAATCCGTCCGGAATAGAAGATAGACATTCAAGTGGCCAAAAAGGTCAATTTTCACTCAAATTTGCCATTTTCACTCAAAATTGGTCATTTCAAACTCAAAATTGGTTTTTGAGCATTTTCTTATGATCTGACACTTTTAACATGTCAAATGTATCGTACGAGAACTTTCAGAAGTGGTAGAACCGAATAAACCCGTCTGAATCCAATGATAGCCTTCAAATTGGCTAAATAGGCTGAAAATAGGGGATACCGAACACTTTTCAAGACAACCACTCCTTCCAGCTATAATCCAGCTATACCAACCAATGTGACCCCTATATAAGCCTCCTAAAGTATTACATTCGAAATAATCCGTCCGGAACAAAGGATAGGTATTCAAGTGGTAAAAAAAGGTCAATTTTTACTCAAATTGACAATTTTCAAGCTCAAAAATGGTTCTTGAGCATATTTTTCTGATCCGACACTTCTAACACGTCAAATATATCGTATGAGAACTTTCAGAAGTGGTAGAATCGAATAAACCCGTCCGAATTCAATGATGACCTTCAAGTTGGCCAAATAGGTCGAAAATAGGCCATTTTGAGAACTTTTCATGACAATCGCCCTTCCAACTGTAATTTAGTTGTACCAACTATCTTCACACTTCATGTGACCCTTATATAAGTCTCCTGAAGTGTTCGATTGGAAATAATCCGCCCAAAACAAAAGATAGGCATTCAGGCATTCGAGTGTCAAAAGGGTCAATTTTCACTCAAAATGGTCATTTTCAAGCTCATTAATGGTTCTTGAAAATTTTCTTCTAATCTGACACTTCTAACAGGTTAAATATATTGGATGAGAATTGTGATAAGTGGTAGAACCGAATAAATCCGCCCGAATCCAATGATGACCTTCGAGTTGACCAAATAGGCCATTTTGAGCACTTTTCAAGGCAACCGCTCTTTTCAGCTGTAATCCAGCTATACCAACTATTTTCGCACTTCATGTGACCCCTATATAAACCTCTTGAAATGTTAGATTGTAAATAATCCGCCCGGAATAGATGATAGGCATTCAAGTGGCCAAAAAGGCTAATTTTCACTAAAAATAACCTTTTTCAAGCTCGAAATTTTTTTTTGAGTATTTTCTTCTGATTCAACACTTCTAACATGTCAAATGTACCATATCGTATGGGAACTGTGAGAAGTGGTAAAACCGAATGAACACGCTCAAATCCAATGATAGCCTTCAAGTTGGCCTAATAGGCCAAAAATAGGCGATTTTGAGCAATTTTCAAGGCAATCGCTCCTTCCAGCTGTAATCCAGTTGTACCAACCATTTCGACACTTTGTGTGATATATAAGTCTTCTTAAGTGTTATATTGGAAATAATCCGCCCGGAAGAGAAGACAGACATTCAAGTAGCCTAAAAAGCCAATTTTCAGTCAAAATGATCATTTTCAAGCTTAAAATTAGTTCTTGAACATTTTCCTATTATCCGACACTTCTAACACGTCCAATATATCATCTGGGAACTGTAAAAAGTGGTAGAACCGAATAAACCCGTCAGAATCCAATGATGGCCTTCAAGTTGACCAAATAGGCCGAAAATAGGCCAGTATGAGCACTTTTCAAGGCAACTGCTCCTTCCAACTGTAACCCAACTGTACCAACCATCTTCACACTTCATATGACCTTATATAAGCCTCCTGAAGTGTTAGATTGAAAATAATCCGCCCGGAATAGAAGATAGTCATTCAAGTGGCTAAAAATGTAAATTTTCACTCTAATTGACCATTTGTAAACTCAAAATTGATTCTTGAGTATTTTCTTCTGATTCGACACTTCTAACCCGTCAAATATATCGTATGAGAACTTTCAAAAGTGGTAAAACCGAATAAATCTTCCCAAATCCAATGATGGCCTTCAAGTTGGCCAAATAGGTCGAAAATAGGATATTTTGAGCACTTTTCAAAGCAACTGCTCCTTTCAGTTGTAATCCAGGTGTACCAATTATCTTCACACTTCATATGACCCCTATATAAGTCTTCTGAAGTGTTATATTGGAAATAATCCGCCCGGAATAGAAGATAGTCATTTCGGTGGCTAAAAATCTCAATTTTCACTCAAAATGACCATTTTCAAGCTCAAAATTGATTTTAAGGTATTTTTTTCTGATCCGATACTTCTAACACGTCAAATGTATCGTATGAGAACTTTTAGAAGTGATAGAACCAAATAAATCCGCCTGAATCCAATGATGACCTTCAGGTTGGCTAAATAGGCCGAAAATAGGCCATTTTGAGCACTTTTCAAGGCAACCACTTTTTTCAACTATAATCCAGTTATATCAACCATTTTCATAATTCATGTGAACCCTATTTAAACCTCCTGAAGTATTAGATTGGAAATAATCCACCCGAAACAAAAGATAACCATTCAAGTGGCCAAAAAAATCCATTTTCATTTAAAATGACCATTTTCAAAGCTCAAAATTAGTTCTTTAACATTTTCTTCTGATCCTACACTTCCAGTACGTTAAATATATCGTATGAGAATTGTGAGAATTAGTAGAACCGAATAAACCCGCCCGAATCCAATGATAACCTTCAACTTGAACAAATAAGCCGAAAATAGGCCAGTTTGAGTACTTTTCAAGGCAATCGCTCCTTCCAGCTGTAATCCAGTTGTACTAACCATATTCAGATTTCATGTGACCCTTATATATTCATTCTGAAGTGTTATATTAGAAAATGTCAATTTTCACTCAAAATGACTATTTCCTATTGACAGGGTACTCTTAATATGTTTCTTTTGATATCAATTGTGAAGGAGGGTATATTTGGTGGGAGTGTCATGAGTGTCTCTTTTATAAAATTGTGCATCATGCCAACAAATAATCCTATTCATCGTGTTCAGCGTGCCAACGGCACGGTATCCCCTAGTACAATATAAATAAATACAATGATATCATCAAAATTTTTTTATCGATAAAAAAATGCAATATAAGTAAATAACAAAACTAAAAAGTTATTTGTGAAATTTCAAACAATTAAACCCTCTAATCATCACTTGTCAAGAAGTGAAAAAATATTTTCATCACTCAATTCAACATCTTGACCATCAATTCTAATATTTTGCTCCATATTGTCCTCATGCCTCCACCTCTATATGTAAAGCATTAGCTTCCTTAGCTCTTTTATATTTGCATCTTTAAAATATGATGTTAATTGCATTACTTCAAGTAAGGTAAGGAAGTTCTAATGCTCCATTTACTCTACCAACAGTTCCCAAAGTCAAAGAATCATCTTCAAATATCAAATCATTTTCATTGTCGTCATCATATAATCTACACAGTAACCACTCATTGGATTTTTCAATATTTTCTAAAAGAATTGGATCCACAGTATATCTCTGATTGTATCGACGCCTCAATGCTAAATTATATTTCACGTATATTAAATCATTGAGATGTTTTTGAGTCAACTTATTTCTTCTTTTATTGTGAAGGTGCAATAAGAAATAAATACAAACTATATATTTCATATTTCTAAAAATCCTTTTCTTTTAATAAATTGAAACGCTTACATGTTCAAAAACACTCCAATTTCTTTCACAACTCGTAGCACTACAAGTTAGGAAACGAAACGCTAGTTTTTCGACCTCCCCTAGACTGGGGTGACAGCCTGAGCTGTGACCTTCTTCTCTTCTTTTCCTCTCTCACCTAACCCTCAAATAAATCGTCTTCTCTTTATTTATTTATTTTTATTTAATTACAAAATTGTTAACTTTAACCTAAAACATTCGAGGTAAAAAAAAAAGTTAAAACCATTGAGTTTAGGCGTCGGGCACACATGATCCCCAGACGCACGTCTGAGACGTATAGACGTGTGCCTGATTGAATGTGTCGTGTGGGGGTATGCTAGATGCTCCGGATGTGCCTTATGTGTTTAAAACACTGTCTGTCGAGTTACGTCCAAAGCTCGGGATAAATCTGGACACTGCCTACACACCTAACTTGAAGCCTATATAATCAAAATGTTCATTAAAAGTAGCAAAATAGAACCCATATAATGGTGGCAACAAAATTAATGTAAAAATTGTCTTGATTGTTATATAAAACCATTAGTTGCAACATTTTGGGTATATCGTTGTATTATTCCACAGCATTTATAACTGAAAATAAAAGTGAAAAGATGTAAAACACTATTAATATCCTAGTTTAGCTTCATGCCATTTTTTCAGAAAACGAAGAGAAAAAAGTAGACCTTTTTTTTAGCAATAACCAAACCTCAATAATTCATATTTTTAAAACAAATTGTTTTCTTGCATTCCTTCTTTTTTCTGTTTTTTTCGGGTTTTTTTTTTTTTTTGGTAATCCTTCCCAAACTATTTATTGTTTACCTTGTTACAGCGAAGAAGGAAAAGGAAAAAGGAAAAAACAAAGAAAACGCAGGACTGAATCACAGACAGAGTGGGTGAGAGGAGGAAGAGGAAGAGCAAAAGGAGGTGAGTGATGGGGAAGAGAATAATAAACGATACGTTGAGGACAATAGTGAATGCAGAGAGGAGGAACAAAGGAGTCACTGAATTGCGAAATATTTCTAGCCTCATGTGTTCTTTCTTCAGCATCATGAAGACTAGAGGTTTCTTCTCTCCCACTTTCATCCATTCCAATTCTTGCCTTAATCTGTTCTCTTTTTGTAGCCACTAATTGTCTTTGCTTTTAACTTTAATGTTCGGCCTTTTCTTTTCTCCTGATTTTATCACTTGGGATTTCAAATTTTCATTTTTCACTTATGAATTAACACTGCGATGTTAGTTGGGCTATTTTGGTTTGACAATTTCTGTTTGGGAATCCATCAGTGACTATGTGATTCTCTATTGCATCTGGGTTAGGTTGGATTTTGTGTTTACAGGTAGCAACTGAGGTTTTAAATCGAATTTTTTTTTCGGGTTTCTAGGGTTTGAGGGTAATTGCTGATCAATTAGGATTCTGGAAATTTCTCCCCCCCCCCCCCTTAAATCTCGATTGTTATAGTTCGCAATTTTTAGTTCCAGGCAATAGTGAAGAATGGGTTTTGGAGATTATTGCAAAATCTTTCATTTTTTCATGGGTTGACTTTACCCATTTGTGTGATGTATGGGCTAAAAATATGCACTGATGTTCATCCAATAATCATCATTGCTTGCATATTCATTGGAAATGTTGGAATATAATGGTTGCATGGTTTGATTCTCCCTAGGAGAGGTCATAAAAGTACTGATGATATTTGGTATACGTCGGACGGTCCAAATAAATGGATATGGTGATCGTACTCGTAGATGGAGATTGAGGTATGCTTTATGGGGTTTGTGGAAAACAAATTAAATTGAAAAAACGACCAACTAAATCCAACACACATAAGTTGTCACCACAATTGATTACGTTGTTACCAGTAATCATGACACCGATGAATGTTACTATGCATCTCGTACTTCAAGTACTCTCATTTACACAACATCAGTTACCCAACAAAGAGAGAAGAAGATGGAGGGACTCATATAGGGATTGGGTTTTAAGTCTCTCACATTAACGTTTAGTCTCCTCATATTACGTAGAAGTGTAATTCTTTTCACCCTCATTCGCCCACAATAATAATGTGATCATATACTTTGTTGTTTTTCTAGAGCCATGTTTAACCTTGTTTTCCTCTTGTCATTTTTTTCTCCCCTCGTCGTTGTAAACTTTCTGCTTCCTAGCTGCTTAGCAAATTTTCTTGGCCCTTGTTCCATTTGCCTCCTTGTCCTTTGTCTCTTTCGCTTTTCACTCCTTTTGTCTAAGGGTGATCCTTTTTCCCCGCAACAGATTCTCAGGTTCACCCATAAATTCTTCAACTACTTACCGAAAAAAAGTTCTTCAACTCCAACAAATTGGTTGATAACTAATAAGGCCATTCTTGAAAGCATTTTGGCTGCAAACTTTGTATCAGTATCAGTATTTTTTTTGTCCCCTTCTTTTTGATCCATGTTGTGCAGTGAATGGGATGAGAAATTTTTTTTTTAGACATATGGATTTAACTATTGCTAGGTATTTGTGAACTAACATCTCTTTTCTTGGTAGGAAACTCTCGTCAAAGAATATTTAGGTGTTTCCTTTATAGAAGAGAGTGATGACTGAGCTCTTTATAGTAGAGAAGATGGAAATTGAAGTAGATGGAAAATGAACTAGCAAGGAAATTGGTCGGGAAATATTCAAGCAAAAAGCAGAGAGTTCAGTCAAGGGAGAGACAAAGTGATAGCGAGGAAAGGGACGGTTAGCCACATTTTAACGATTAAAACAAACATGATGATTATATGTCATCGTTACTCCAGAAAACACTCTATGCCTTCTCATGGTATCGCTATAGGCCAACTGAAGGAAATGTTGCAACGAGAGTGAATAAGAGTGGGGTTTCTTACTCAATGAAAGTAATCTTACGCATGGAGAGTCGCTAGAAAATCTGTATTTAATCAACTGAATGTCTTGAAAACGCCTCATTGTTGTTCAATTGCTAAAATTTCTATTGAAATTTCCATCTTCTTGGCAGGATACATCAAGGATTTTCAAGTCCATGATCTACATAGAGTTGGGAGGATAACAGTTGAACTTGCGGGCAGGATAAACGACTGCAAGGCTCTCACTTACAGGCAGTATTTAAAGGCAAAGGATATCGAAGAATACAAATTACGGACGCTTCCAACCAAACAGGTAAATATTTAGACACAAGTCTCATTTGCTATTCTTAGATTTTCTATGAATTGAATCACCTTTTTCTGCCTCTTTACGCAGTGGGGTTATGTGGTGATGACGACTCCAAACGGTGTTCTGGATCATGAGGAGGCGATGAAACAAAATGTAGGCGGTCAGGTTCTTGGTTATTTCTATTAGGTCATTGTTATAGGCTTCTCATTCGTTCTAACCATCTGAGAGTAGGGGTGGCAATCAGGTCGGTCAGGCAGTTTCGAATCGATCCATTTCGGGTCGGATCACTTCGGATTCGGGTTATTTCAGTTCGAGTTGTCATCGGGTTGAGTTTTCGGTTTTCGGATTATGAACGAATTGAAATTATCAAGTTTTTTTTCGATTTGGTTTAGTAACAGATCGGCTTCGGATCATTTCAGTTTCGGGTTAGTGGTTTGTTTATGCCCTCTCTTCATGTCATCGATTGGATTGGTTTACGAAGTGATTTATATCTACATCATGTTGTCCCCATGTTTCTTTGCTTTTGTAAAATGGGTTCTTACTGCACTTCTGTTTATACCTCAATTACTGAATTTCAGTCTTCTTTTTCATGATTTAGCTAATGTTGATTACACTCTTTCTGACTGCACAACAAAACCTGTCTTGAGAGGACTGTTGATAACAGTCCTCTCAAGCAAACTGTTGTCATATCTCGAGACTTGCACACTCAACAAAACCAGTAGAAAGAAGGTCATGAGAATGGCTTTGAAAGAGCCGCTCTGACGTAAATCTATATCGATTTTAGGCACATCCGGGTTGTGTCCCGTTCTTAGGGAGTATTTATAGGAGAAGAGGTGTCAGTCACTTCACTTATGCTTCGATGAATGATGAACGTTAAGTGGGTCGTAGTGTAACGCCTTAGACTTAAAGTTCTGCTAACCACATCCATTATTATCTTGAAATTGAAAAGATTGAAGCTCTGTTTGGTTTGGACAGTTTTCTGTTTTCTGTGTTTTCTGTTTTGCAGAAAATAGAAAACGTATTTGGTTTGAATTTTCTGTTTTCTGTTTTCTCAAAACAGAAAACAGTTTTCAGTTCAAAATCTTCAAAATGCAAAAAACGAGGAAAAGTTATTTTTTGTGTTTTCAACAGAAATTCTCAAAACACCTAAAATAAAGAAAACACTCAAGCCCTGATAAATTATAAATTATAAATTATAAATCGCAAAATGTAAATTATAAACCAAACAAGTTTTCTATTTTCTGTTTTTACTGAAAACAGACAAACCAAACAACACCAAGAGTGTGTTATTCTGAAAACTATGTTGATTATCCTTCGTACTTCTCATTGTATTTTTTCCTAGAGTGTCCAATTGATTCCAGAATATTGTAATTCCTCCTTTGGTTTGAACTTCTGAATCTACAGTCGGACCAAGAAATTTTGTTTTGCGTTGCCTTTGCAGGTTCCAGGCAACCTTATCATCACTGCTCATTCAGGATCACATTCCTTTGATGCATCAAGAATAAATGTTTCTCATTTTATTTCCCACCTTACATTTGGTAAAAAAATTACACCCAGGGTGATGAGTGATGTAAAGAGAATCCTCCCTTACATCGGAGCAAGTCATGAAAGATTGAATGGACAAACATATATTACTCAGCATGAAACTTCAGAAGCTAATGTTACTGTAAGTTTCTTCAAGTTTGACCTTATGCAAAAGTCTTCCATCTTACAACTCCACTTTTTCGCTGTTGCCATCCTTTTTTTTTTTTTCTTTTTTGTTATTTTTTTTCCTTTTACTGCTATGTTCATGTTCATATCATTGAATAAATGTTCATTATTGTCCTCCACCAACACCGTGTTTTAGTTCTATGAGAATGGCACTTCTGATTAAAGAACTCATGCAGATAGAACATTATCTTCAAATAGTGAAAACAGAGGTGGTAACTGGAAAACCAAATCACGAGCACACACTGGTCGAGGAGTACGAGTACACTGCACACAGTAGTTTGATACAGAGCCTTGACATCCCTGCAGCAAAATTTCACTTTGAGCTCTCTCCCATGCAGGTAAAATCACCTAACCTTCATGTCTTTTAGTTAAAGCCTTTTTTGCTCTTTTGAAGGTGTAAAATATTATCATCTGATTCATTTCCCTTCTCTTTGATGACCAGGTCTTGGTAAAAGAAAATTCCAAGTCTTTTGCGCACTTCATTACCAATGTTTGTGCCATCATAGGAGGTGTTTTTACGGTATAGTGTACTCTTTCTTTCTCTCGCCCGCGGTGACTCTAAAATCAAGCTTGACTATTCGACAAAGCCTGATACTCCGAGGCCATGATATTGAGCTAAATTAACTGTAGTCTTTTCCATGGTTGTTTCAGGTCGCCGGAATCTTGGACTCAATTCTGCATAATACTATGAGGATGGTGAAGAAGGTAGAGCTGGGGAAACAGTTTTGATATTAAAGTGAATTTGTTAGATGATACTGAGACTTGAACTTTATACATGTTCTTGTTTACCTTTTCCGAGCCCTTTACATACCCTCGTCAGTTTCCTATATATCCTATGTTGCGTTAAAAATCGGCGGTCTCGCCAATTGTTAAACATGGTCTCGGCGATGGGACGTGATCCTAATTCCAAAATGCAATGCAATTAGATTTCTTATGATGCAACGCTATTTGTTTCGTTGATGATTGAAAGCTCGTGATACAACAACCAAGCAAAGCATACCCTCCATCAAAAGGAACAAAAAGCAGGGCATTGTAAGCTATGTATCCTTTGCATCAGATGCTAAGGAAGCCAAAAAGGCTAGAATGAGCATGAGGCCGGCAAAGGAAAGATCAAGAAAGCTCCTCTTCCTGGCACAGCTTGTAAAGTACATGGGCCATGGCCAGCTTTTTCATTCCCCTACAAAAACCCCCGAATCGATCGATCAACCAAATATTATTGCCATCATCTTTCAGCTGCCTTTCATCTTCTTTGACTCTTACATTGGTTCTGCCTGCCTGATGATGGCAAATACTACTACTGCCCACGGCTTATGCACGCTCGGGCTCTTTACCCTGCTGTTGCTAGCTGCTCGGACTCAGAGGAGTTCTGCTTTCCAGTTCACAGTTGGTGGCAAGAGCGGCTGGATAGTCCCGGCTGATGGTAGCCCGGTTTACAATCAGTGGGCAGAGAATTCGCGGTTCCAAATTGGCGACTCTTTATGTAAGTACTCATCTTCTAGCAATGACATTGATGGTGCTGTTGGAATTATCACGTACATTTGATTAAATAGTTCTTGTATACTCGATCTTGCATTAGTGTTTGTGTACTCGGGAAGCAACGACTCGGTGCTTCGTGTAACGAAGGAGGAGTATATCAACTGCAACACATCATCCTACATAGAGAAGTACAGTGATGGGCACACTGTGTTTACGTTCAACCAATCTGGGCCATTCTACTTCATAAGTGGGAACAAGGATAACTGTCTCAAGAATGAGAAGTTGGTGGTGGTTGTCTTGGCAGATAGGAGCAAGAAAACTACTTCTCCGGCTTCTCCACCTTCGCTATCGGCCGAGCATGCTCCGTCCCCTGCTCCGATGGCCACTCATTCTCCTCCTCCTCCTCCTCCACCTCGCAGCAGCGGTGTTGCTTCATCTGCCATGAGCTATACGGCCTTAGCTGGGGCTCTTTTAGTCACTTTCACCAAGTTTCTGATTGCCTAATTATGCAAACAAGTTGATGAGCAATATGCATACTTGGGTGGTTTCATTTTTCTTGCTTTTATGGTTTCAGGTGTTTCATGAAGATTGTGGTGTGTAAAGTTGAAGATTGTATAGATACACCTTTAATAATTGATCGAATCACCATGTGTATGCTATTAGAAAAAAAATTGTTTGTCCATGTGTCCGTGTCGTATCCGTGCATGTGTCATGCCGTATAATTTGTATAAATTTTTAATAAAAAAAAGCGAATTAATAATATAAAACTGGTCAAGGTTTGAATGTCTTCGGGACATTTTCCACCGTGGGAAAAGATATCAGCCGTCGAATCTCTAATTTCCTAAATCCTAATTATTATCACCACTTTTTGAAAGGGGTGACGTGGACGCGTTTCGAGTGCCACGCCTGTCTACCACCTAGGCCTCTTGCCCGTTACTTGTGCCTCAAGTCCGTCTTTTGCCTCAGGCTCGTGTGCCTCGAGCTTGTTTTCTGCCTCAAACTTGTCACCTGTGCACGCAGTAAAGTTCACGTTAGAGGGACTCGAGGTTTTTACCCCGAGAATACCCCTCCGATGTTTAAGTCAATCAGATTGGTCAAGGGCTACAACCCGCGAGCCACAATGGTGAGGGTTGTCTGCATATGCTGGCCGCTGATGGTGCCGATGTTGCCCGCATGCCTGGCCGCCAGACCTGCCTGCCACGTGGATGCTTGCTGGTCGCATAGGTATGGTGGTGTTTGTTCACACGAGATTGAATATGGCCATTCATGGAAGCTGGCCGCATGGCCACATCCACCATGGCGATGCATGGCGAGTAAGACGTTGGCTTCAGGCAATTATCATCGTCGGTGGAATCCACGTTCGTTCATGTCACTTGTCCACGGTAGAGCCCTTATTTTTTTCACGTCTCACGCCCATATATCAATGGATCCCACGCTCGTCCACGTGTCCTAGTATTCGTCATGCACGTGTCGGATATTTTTCTGTGTATAACATTAATAAAATCTCTAATAACTAAGTTTTTGGTACTTCACGAGATAATTAATATTATTGTTGCATCTGAAAAATCCAGGAGCAGTCTGCGCCCAGAATCTTCCAAAAACAAACACCAAAATCTCGGTCCGATCGGAATGAAGCTGGCTCCGGCCGGCGGAGAGGACTCGGTCAGCTCGGAGGAGAAGTGGAAGGTGATCCGAAGATGATTTCGATCCGCTCTAGAAAGAACCCGAGAGAGAATGAGCAAAAGGGTACCCGATGTATGACTCCGGGGATACTGCTCCGATACCTATGTCAACTCGTACCTAAAATGACCGGTAGCCCCTGCGCGCGAGAGGAATCGAGAAATGCAGGAAAGGGATAGAAATCAGTTAGGCGGTTGGGCAAGGAGAATTGGGATAGACAAGCGGGCAAGTATCGCCGAGCGGGGGCTTAGCCAAAGACATGCAAAGACCAAGTTGGGAGATAGCCGAACGAAGCAAAGAGGACAGGATGCCCGGCGGTCGACTGGTGAAGGGCAGAACCGATTGACCGGTGGCCGGGCAGGGTGCTCTGCGGGCGACCAACGAGGGCAAAAGTGGTCGATCGTTAACTAAGTAAGGACTATCCGAGCAGCGTGTCCGTATAGATGTCGTTTGGGAAGGGTTCCTGCTCATCGGTTGACCGATGGATGGGAAGTGATCGACCGATGGCCGGGCGGGGGGTATGCTAGCGGGTAGGAGGAGGCCGGACAGGGCTCTGGGCAAGCCCTGGTCGACGTCCGGGCACGAGAGAGAGAGGGGAGAAGAGAGTGGAGAGAGAAGAGGTATTTATAGGCCAGGGTGATGGTTCGACGGTCGACTGACTAAGGGTGAAGTGGTCGACCAGTGATGCTGGGTGAAGGAGGCTAAGGGTGCTCAGCGGTTGACCGACTGTGGGCAAGGTGGTTGACCGGCTGAGCCAAGTTGACTGACAATCGACCAAGTTTGATTAGGGGCTCGGATCTAGTCGGGTCAGGCCGGATGGTCCAATCTTGGGTCCTTTGTCCACGTGTCTATACTTCCCCTACATCAATTATGTTACGAAATAATTTATTTAAATATAATATGGGTACACGATTAGTAAAAGATAAAGATAATAATAAGATATGAATGATCAACAAAAGATATTAAAAGATTTGATAAAGAGATAAAGAAAGATATGATGAGGGTAATTTCTTTTTTTATAATATTAATATTTTTAATAAAAGTTAATTTTTTAAATAATATATCAATAAAAATTATATAATATTATAGTCAATTTTCTTAATTTATTGAATCGATCCAATTAAGAGAAATATTAATGTAATAATTTCGAATTTTTTTTATTTTATGATTTATATTTATATTTTATAATTTTTTCAAAGAGCAGCTAATACATATATTTTCGTTGATTTTTATTTTGAAAAGAGTATAATGTGCATCGTGTCGAAGGCACGGGTAACCTCTAGTAAAAATTATATCAATATTAGACTCGTTTTAAATCTTTTTATCCTCGTAAAAATTATGAATTTTGACTATAAATTATGGGTTATATAATACTATGTGATGTGATATATTTTGACTATAAATTATGGGTTGTATAATATTATTTGCATAATGAGATATAATAAAAAAAAATATTATGGAATGTATAATATTATATAATGTGTTGTGAGACGGAGAGCGAAAATGAGAGAGAAAAGTGTGATTAATATTAATTGTTGATGTATTTTGATCTAATTGTTAAAAATATATGAAAATATATATGAGATAGTTATAAATTAGTGGAATGAGTTAAGAAATTCGAAGTTCATCAAATAATGTAATATAGATTTATTTTGAGGGAGGGATGTGTCACAATCATTTTTCAATCATTTTATAAACTTTCTTATCAAGCGGATGGATTGATATAATAAGTTAACATAAAGCAAAGGGGAGAATCTAACTGCATAGCATAAAAGCAGATATTATTTTCCCTTTTCTGAAGTAATTCATCGAGTAGACTAGATGAAAACGAGGACTAGGATATGGCACTTATAAAGTTGAGTGTCGGGGTAGTGTTCTTCCGGTCGGTCTTTGCTCAGCTGACTTCACTCGATTAGATTGGAGTCCGACCCGTTAACACTATCCAATTATGTCACTCGACAGTCCTATTAGGTCAAAGACAATATGATAATTTTATAATTATTTGTGGGATCTATAAATATCTTCTCACCAACCACTAATCTGCTATATATGTATTTATTATCTCTTTCTTACTCCTACTTAATTTTACCTTGCTCTTCTCTTCTTTACGAGTTTTCCTAAATAACTAAGCTTATACCTCGAGATATCATTTGACATATTTGTTATCTTATGTAGGATCACGAGTGAACTTTCTTCTTTCAAATCAGCTCGAGTTAACTA
>JAOWBR010210403.1:0-17968 GCA_028571145.1 Dionaea muscipula
TAAGTCAACAAAGAGGGCTGTTATGAGCTGCCCCCTTATCCTTAAAATGCAGCCACAATATCCCTTAACTAACCATGGTTAATTAACCATGGTTAAATCCAACTAACCATGGTTAAATTTAACCTTAACCAACCTTAACCAAAGCCGTACAAACTTTAAAATTATACCTCCAAACCATCCAAAACACATCAAATAAGTACTCAGAGTTCACCATTTTTCATGACAATCACAACGGTACCAAAATTGCCAAAATCCGAAATCCCGATCACAAAATGACCATTTTACCCCTTCAAATGCGTCACCTTTCAAGTAAATCTAATTAAATCTCAATTACTTCCTTTCAAATTCTTCAACCCCCAAAAATAAATCTCATCAAATCATTTACTATTTACCAAAGCCGACATGTCCGGGACAGGGTATTACATTTTCAGTCTCGACTGCCTCTGTGCTTTTCAGTCTCGACTGCCTTTGTGCTTTTCAAGACTGCCCCAGTCTAAGCTGCTTCTACCAAGACTGGTTCTTCAAACTCAACTGCTTCAAGCTAGACTGCTTCATCAAACCTGATTCTTCCAACACTGAATCTTTAAACCTAACCTGTTTAAGTTTCTATATGAAACCTTTAATCTAGCATTCAACTATCCACAATAATCAACAACAGCATCATCAAAACCTAATACATCAAACCTATCAGAGTTTTCGACGCCTTTCTAGGTTCCGACGTAGCGAAAAAATACCTTAACGTAGGGCAATGTCCGGCTTGGTTACACCCAAGCGCGATAGCACACAGTTGCGCCCAAGGGTTGGGGATGAGTTGGGCAGGTGATATTTGAAGTGAAGAGCACACGTCCTGGTAGAAGGGGCACAACGGGATGCGATGCCCACGTTTGTAACACTCTTTGAAAATGGCATAGCCAGGACGGTCGTCAGCTCGAGGGGCGTCCGGGCGCTCGTGAGGTAGGAGGCAGCGAAACTAATGTCCATGGCGCTCCGAACAGTTACACAACATTGCACACTTCCACGCATCTATATCAGACTAGAAGGGATGTTCCTCGTCGGCTAGCTCCTCTAGCTCATCGGAGCTAGAGAGCTCAGCCTCCTCCTTAGGTCAAGGTGACTCGATAATAGACTCTGGAGGGACTGGCGTTGACATATCCCCACCGGATGTGGTAAGGAGCGTTTCAGGATGGGTCTCGTGAAGGCGGTCAGCTTGCGATCGTTCAGACAGCCTTAGCCTAATCCTAGGGATATGGTTAGGTTGTTGTACCCCACATACGAGGCCTCAGTGAGGATCTCTCATGCCAGGTGGGAGGGCTCATGTCTTGGGGTTCCACAGGGGGTGGCGAGGCGGGAGAAGATAATCCTAACCGGGCAGCTATGGAGTCAAACACGCTTCTCGTTTACCGGATACGACAAGAATCCTCGGATAATGAAGAAGACATTTTTAAGGGTATACCTCTTTGAGATCTTACCTGACATGCCTTCGTCTCCGAGCGCGCAGGTTCAGGGCAGACGTACTCCTTGAAAGGCCTTAAGGACGCAGGTTTTAGTCGAGTGTACATCTAGAGTGGTCTGGGGGACATAGGTCCGGATCGAGTGTACCTCTAGACAAACTTAGAGAATTTTTCTCCGAAGAGGAATTAAGAAAATGAAGGCTTGGACCTCCTATTTATAAGAGAACAAGGCGTGTCCCGCCACACGCCTGTGTCCTAAAATTTTGCTGATAACCTATCCATCAGGTAAAATTTTAAAGTTCTCTCAAAGGAAGGAAAGATTAAATCCTTCACCTTAGAGTTCCACAGATTCAAGAAACCCTTCTCCTTGTAATTCCATGGAATCATGCAAAGGGGTTAGGGGGGAGGGCAAATGTTATACCCAAAAAAATATATCACGCACGTGGTAAATACCGGGACACGTGTGAACCCAACCATTGCCACGTGGACACATGGCATGGACCAACCTAATGAAGGTTGCTGTGCGTGAAGGATGCACGGGAGCTCAAGATATGCACATGGGAGATCGGGTTTCGACCAAAGGTGGCCACCATCGGCCCCTAGACCGGTCATATTGACCGGCCAGAGGCCCCTAGCCCAGTCGCGTGGCCTAGCAGCTCACTGGTTCTAGTTGTATGCGGGCAGGATCGCATGATCATGCATGGCCATGCATAGAGCTCCAAGGTCTGTCGCATAGACCGGTCCTACATGGAATCCTCCCCAAGATCGGTCATGATCACTTTCCCGACGTTGATGAGTGCATAAATGTGCGCTCATTACGTTCCTAATTTATGCCGAAATATTTATAGTAAGTTCCCAAGCACATAGTTTTAATGTTTATTTTTATTATTTTGTATGATGTCTGTTGTACGATTTTATGCGTGTATTTGATGATTTTGCAGGATAGAGATGGATCGGGACTGATCCGGACCGAGGATGGACCTTTATGCACGCTGGCATACGAGCCCGAAGGCTCGAAAATCCGTCCGGACGTGTCCAGACATAGCTGCGCATGGCCCAGGCCCAATTTGGCCTGGTCACGGCCGTGACCATAGTGTCACGCCCGTGACCAGGCACGGCCTGCAGCCTATTTATTTGAGCTATCAGCAGAACGTCGATTTCTCTCCTCGGACTTCAAAACCCTAGACGGCAGACAACATTTGGAGATCTTTGAAGGCGATTTGACCTCGGGAGCAAGGCGCAGGAAGGCAGCGATCATCTACAAGCACTCGGCGGGATCCATATACCGAAGAGACGCGCATAGCAAGATCCTTACGTTCAACTTTTGGTATTGTAGCATGATTTGTATAAAAGTTCCGATTTTTACGCATGCTTTGCCCTGATTTGTAATAGTGAACGTTTAGGATGCGATGATTCGCTAGCCTAGGGTTGTGATTTTGTGCTAAACTGAACCTGCTAAATTTATTTCTGTTGGATTCGCTTAATTTGCGTTGACTGTGACATTCAACTAGGTTAGCCCTTTTTATTGAAACTCCGATATCCATCATGCCCTGATTAAGTTCTTGTGATGATGTATACGTAAGCCAATTTTGAGCGTTAACCGAATCAAGTAAGGAATCCACGGTCAAAACCCTAAATTAATTAACCTGCCGAACTTGGACTTGAACTAAAAGACCTAAACTTTGGTCCGTGTGCGACTCGGTACCGAGTTCGCACAGCCCCGAGCAAGTCAAAGCTAGACACGGCCGTGACCCTAGGTCACGACCGTGACCAGCACAAGGAGTCACGACCGTGTCGTCTCGACACGGCCGTGACTGGCTTCAATCAAACGCCCATCGTCTGTTTCATCGCCGGTCGAAGTCGTCGCCCCTCGGGTGACATCTATCTTTACTTTTATTGCCTTTTTAATTATCTTTGCACCCAATTGAACCCCCATGTTCAATATATCCTACTAGGAATAAAGATTAATTCAACTGGAGAATTTACACCGTCCCGTGGAACGATACTCGACTCACCACTCGCTTCTTAGCAAGTAAGTAGTCATTTAAAACTTATAAATATTAAATATAGCACACCCGACGACACGTGCTATCATGCACCAGGCCCGATTTGGCTCATGCAGTTAGTGTGGTGAGCCATTTTATGATCAATCCAGGGAAAGCCCGTTGTAATGCAGTGAAGTGGATACTTCGCTATTTGAGGGGTACAAGTTCTCAGGGATTGTGTTTTGATGATGCAGCTAGCGCCTCCGGTCAGGTTGTGGGCTACTCAAATTCAGACTGTGCTGAAGAGTTGAATGGCAGGAAGTCTCTGTCTGGATATGTGTTTACCTTTGCTGGCGCCGCCGTTAGCTGAAAGGCTAATTTGTAAAGTATTGTGGCGTTATCTTCCACTGAGGCTGAGTATGTGGCGTTGACTGAGGCAATCGAGGAAGCACTGTGGCTGTGTCGTTCGGTGGAGTCATTTGGGATTGCATAGATGTCTCGCTCAGTGTTTTGTGACAACTAATCTGCTACTTTCTTAGCCCATGATGACAGATTTCATGAGAAGACAAAGCATATTGATGTTCGTTTCAAGTTCATCCGATCTCACATTAAAGAGGGCGATGTGAACGTAGTCAAGGTTGGTATTGAGGACAACCCAGCAGATATGCTCACCAAGGTGGTCATAACTGCAAAGTTTGATCATTATGTTGGTTTGGTTAGTATGGGTAAGAGTCCTACTTTGTGTTGAGCAGATGGCGTCATGTAGGAGATGCTGTTGTTTTGTTTTTCTTTATTTGTGGGGAGTTGCTGTTGGCATAGAGGTGGAGATTTGTGATGATGTGCGATGCCACAGTACCATGGCGCCAGGTCTTCTCCTACCTGTGGCGCCAGGGTCCCAGTTATGCCTGTGGCGCCAGCTCAATACTGTGGCATCACTTAGGTGTATCTTGAGATTCAGAGAAGTGTGGCAAGTTTGGCCACTTCCATGATGCTTCTCATACTATGTTTGGTCTGTGGACCAAATTTGGGGGTTTGATGATTTGTGGTTTGTAAGTTTGAGGAGGTCGTCACCATGGCGTTGAGATCCTTTTATGCTTGTGGTGTTGACTGTCCTTATCTACTATGATTGGTTTGGTCTCTTGTCGCCCACTTCGTGAGGATGATCCGAGCGGTGTGTGGATTTCCTTTGGTCATCTTGGGTGCCTTTATTGAAGCTTGAAGTGTTCTGGATTTGAAGTTGTCGCCCCAAGTGAATACTGGCCTTATCACTGCTTCAAGCCTTCGCCACGAATATTGGCGCCCCACCTCAGGACCTTGCCACCTCAGCTTGTTTTGTCTAGGTTCATTGTACCTACTTTGTTTAGACAAGTCCTGTAATCTAGGAAAGAATCTCGTGGAGATTATTTTCTCCCGATTTGATTTTGTTTAGTTTAATTTGATTTGTAATGGAATAAATACCAGTGTTAGTGCCTCACGCACGATAAGGAGGGATAACGCATTCTTAATTTCCTATCAGCATGTATTTGTTTCGTACACCATTTTTTGTAAACACTTAATCAATTCGATGTGTTCCGCATTTGATTGTGTGACTCGGGTTGTTACTTTGATCTTTGTGATTGCCTCGAGTCCCATTGTTTTAGTGATCTATCCACGCGTAGGTCACTACACAATCCTATCTACAGACTCTGCCCCCCAAAATTGCAGCCCCAAACCCTGAAGCTGAATCCATGTTGGGACACATTCCGCTGAGACCTCATCCATCAGGAAATTCGTCGACCACTTTCTCAACACCACCGGTTTGGATTTGAAGAACCAGCTTGAATCCATCACCCGCTTCTTATCCTCTTTTGAATCAAATCAAAAGATAAAGTATCCATCCGCATTGTTGTGACCAGAGGTAGGGGCACAACGCGGACATTGTACCACCCACGCAGTGAAAGCAAGCAAAATAAGAAGAATACCAAGATCGGTAACAGAGGATCGGAACTGGCAAAAGATATAATGGTGGAAAAACAGACAGATTCACTAATAACAGTAGACAGTGTTTACAATAGGGTGACAGAAAGGACCATAAAAGGACAGAAGTGGAGCCTTTGATCTACTAAACAGATCCCTAACAATAAACAAAAGGGAGTAGAAAACCCTAACCAACGGAGGGGAACAAACGGACGGTGACAAATCCCGTACCAATCAACCTCCAACGCTCTCCGAATCTGAATCTGTGTCTCTGGAAGTCTTCGGCACCAAATCCCTCTCAACAGAATCTCCAATAGGGCTTCTGCAGGTAGGACTCGTTCAGATTATGTGTCGTATCCCAAAATAACCCAACGGGGCCTTTAAATAGACAAATATCTCGAAAATCGTCCGACCGTAAGCACGGTCGTGCCCAAGCCAAAACTCGTGACAGCCAGGCATGAACCACGGTCGTGTCACCCAGCACGGGAAGCCTCTTCAGGCCGTGCTTCCTACTGTGTAGCAACACATAAAGCACGGATCATCGAGCACGGGCCTGTCCATGCAAACATGAGCGTGTCAGACCCAGATCATCACCAAACTCGATCGAACACAACTCCGATCGGCCATGCCAAGCTCCAAGACTCCATCATACGCGGTCCAAACGTCATTAATGAGGAATGGATGTCCCTAAACCTCATAATTCTCCACCTCGACGACATTCCTCTAACTAAAAACCGCTAAAGCCAGACCTACAACCAAAAGCTAAAAGACACCAAAATAGAGAGATAACCGCCACAAAAGAGCACTACGGCTTACAGAAGCCACAACCGGGCTAAACCAAAACAGAGCAAAAACAGCACGAAGGATAAAAACACCGAAGTCTATAAGCTGCCGAATGCTACCACAGCTAATATAGCTGACAGATTCTCCGGATAGGAATAATACCGAATTCCCCAACGGGAATGAATATATAACAGGTGAGACCTCCCTGCAACACTCACCAACCGAGCAAAATTAGGGACCACCAAACCAGAAGCGTAAGAACCGAATGCGCCATAACAGGAGTCATGCACTAAACAGAGACCACCGCCAACTCCGGGCTTCAAAACAGAACCGGTATCAAAAGCCCGAGAAGCATGACAAAATGGTCGAACCAAGCTGCACCTAGGCCTTATAGACCCACAACCAAAACTAGTGACTCGCTCTCCAATCTGAGCAACAGCAACACAAGATGAATCGGAAGGAGCTGACTAAACCACAGGCAATGCTAGCTGACCTGCCCCAACTATGGAGATACTGACTGGACTCGACTCCACCTGAAACTGAACTTATTTCTTCAGACCCGAAATAGCACGCCAAACTCCACCAGAAGTGGAACAGGCTGAATATGATGTCAAAGGTGCACATGAACCACCAACCACTGTACTGCCAACCAGAAAAAATAGACCACGGATCTTACGACCCTTCAGAACAAAACAACATCCACGTGACATGCAGAGAGAACCACCACGAAGAGACTAACTGTAACCATCATCATCAAAAACATCCAAAGAAAGCAGATTCTTCTTCAATTTCGGCACATGACAAACACCATACAACATCAAAACGGACCCATCGAACATCCTAACCTGAACTATCCCCATCCCAACAACCCTACAGACTGAACCATCACCTAGATGAACGGAAACTCCAATTGGCATAGCCTAATAGGAAACAAACCAATCCCGACGAGGAAGCATATGAAAGGAACACCCCGAGTCAAGAATCCAATAAGACCAACAATCGACAACGTCGGACCTCTGGGTAGCAATCATCAAATCTGCATCATCATCAGAACCGTCAACAATGGCCATATTACTCTGCTTCTCGTCATCCTCAGTCTCAGTCCTCTTCCCCTTCTTATCACCACTGCTCCTCTCATGAATACGCTTAGGACACTCAAACTTCATGTGTCCAAGCTTCTTACAATAGTGGCACCGAACCCTGCTCATATCACGAGGTCCAGAACTATATCTACCTCGAGCAAAAAGACCCAGCTCACCACCAGTCTGTGGTGCCGAATCCTCCTCAATGATCTTCTTCACTATCTCCCTGGATATAAGCTGCTCCAGGACCTTCTTATAATCCGCAACCTGCATACTATGCAGAATCTGATCTCGAATCAATGAATAAGAAGGAGATAAGCAGGCTAACAGAAGTGCAACCTTCATCTCGTTAGCAAACTCAAAACCGTTATTGGTTAGGTTCCTAATAGCACGATTGAACCTATCCACATACGATTGCAGAGACTCCTCCTGCTTCATCTCAACTCTAAACATCTGCTTCATCAAGTGCATCTTGCTATAAACCGACTTGTCCATATAAGTTTCCTCTAATTTCTTCCACAAATTCTCAACAAGGTCCTCATCCTGAACTCGCCTCAAAACATCGTTAGACAAAGCAAGGAAAACAGTAGCCAGAACCTTCTTGTCCATTGCCACAAACGTAGCAGCAGTTTTGTTAATTGCAGCAGCGGGAGCAATTGCTCCATCGTATCCCTCCATAACCAAGACCGAAGTCATCTGAATGCGCCAAAGGGCAAAATCCTTGGACCCGGAGAACTTCTCAATCTCATACTTTGCCATGATGGAATAAACAAAACCTAACAGAAACTTTAAACCGAAAACAAGTCTAACAGATGCAGCAAATCCCAAAGCAGCAGAACAAAAGATAGCCTAGAGAAAACTGAAGCCACACAGAATAGAGCATAGAAGAATCAAGAATCTAAAACCCTAAAAGTCAATAGAATAGGGAAAAACTAAATCTTGATCCCAAGCCCTAAAAACCCAAACTTTGCCTGAACCAAATCCAGAAAATAGAACCGCTCTGATACCACTTGTTGTGACTAGAGGCACGGGCACAACGTGGACGTTATACCACCCACGCAGCGGAAGCAAGCAAAATAAGAAGAATACCAAGATCAGCAACAGAGAAACAGAAATAGCAAAAGATATAACGATGGCAAAACAGACAGATTCACTAATAACAATAGAGAGCGTTTACAATAGGGTGACAGAAAGGACAAAAAAAGGGACAAAAGTGGAACCTTTGATCTACTAAACAAATCCCTAACAGTAAGCAAAAGAGAGTAGAAATTCTTAACCAACGGAGGGGAACAAACGGGCGGCGACCCAAATCATCACCAAACTCGATCGAACACAACTCCAAGGCCACGCCAAGCTCCAAGACTTCATCAAACGCGTTCCAAACGCCTTAAATGAGGAATGGACACCCATGAAGAACAATTCGCGCTATGCTAATCTCGGTCCACTGTTAACGGACAAAACCCTCCATCGTAGAGAACAGCACACGATCACCTAACATATATCCAATGACCCCCTCTTGCCAGTAGGCCAGCTCAGAAGCAACATATGCATCAGAGAACACCAATTCCTCTCCAACATATTCTTCATATGACAATGCGATCCCATTCTTCCAATCCCGATTCTCCACCATGGACCTAGGAGCAAACTGATTTACCCCTTCCTCAGCCACCAGATTCCTCAACGCAGTAGCCAAGCACATCTATATTTACTACAACATTAATTGCGCAAATTTTTTAATTGCACATTTACTATGCATGTTATTTCTTATTAATTGGTTGGTAATAAAGTAGAAAATAAGGCACTTGTAGCATAAAAAATCCAACATCGTCATCAGCTCCAAATCTCACGGAAAACAAAATGATAACAACTCAATACTACAACGAGTATAGCTAAAACATTATGATTGTGTTTGATAACATTGTTGGGATAAGGAAATGTGGGATAACAAATCCCACATTCCCTTATCCTCTATTTATTACACTAAATGGCCACCGGATTTGTTATCTGGTGGTGTCCATATCCGTTAAAAATGTGGGATATACAATACCACCTTCCCATGGTATTACATATCCCACATATGCCGGATAATTTTTTTCGACAAACTTTTTTTGACGAATATTTTTTTGTGAAATTTTTTCCGTCGATTTTTTCCAGTCGATTTTTTTCCAATGAACTTTTTCCAGCGAACTTTTTCCATTGAATTTTTTCTGACGAACTTTTCCGACAAAACTTTTTTCGATAAATTTTTTCTGCGAATTTTTTCCGATGAACTTTTTCCCACAAATATTTCCCGAGGATTTTTTTCCAGCGAACTTTTCCCAGAGAACTTGTCCTGGAAAATTTTTCCCCAGTGAATTTTTTTCGACGAATTTTTTTCTACAAATTTTATCCCACTATTTTATCTACAAAACAAATAAGTTTGTAAAATCAACACACTTTATAACCTATCCAGCCCACTATATAACCTATCCAACCCACTATCCCATCATTACTTATCCCACTTCTTATCCTCCTTATTACTTATCCCCTATTTTTCAATCCGAAAATCAAACACACCCTACAAGTCTGACTGAGTAATAGCCCCAACATCTCAATACTACGATGGAAGCAGTGAGAAACAACCCCAAACCATAAATCCTAAGAGGCATTGATCCGTCACCCTGCCACATCCAGCTAACACTCAAACATGCTTACCAAATATATATATATAAACACTAAGTTTAACATCAAGTTTGACATCACTTTTGTTCGGAGATATTTTGAACCGATGCAAAATAGTGGATGCGTAGAAAATGGAAAAATAAGGAGAGGCCCTATCCTCAAAATCGAAAAAAATATTGGGAAGTGTAACACCCGCACCCGGACGCTATCGGCGATAATCCGTAGGGTGAGCCACAGGTCATTGAATCCAAAAGAAAATGAATCAAGATACAAATATGGAACAAACTCGAGAGAAAAACAATCAAATCATCATGCGGAAGCATCATACATCAAAATACAACTACAAGTCCCACCACGAGGAACAAGCATCCAAACTGACCCTCAGGTCTAAAACTAAATCAGAGTATCAAAATAACATGCAGCGGTAAAGAAATAAAATCCCTAATTGAGCACAAAACGCTCCACAAAGCCAAGAAAGTCCCTCACCGAGCAAAAAATGCTCCACAGGCACACCACCGGACCCTGGTACAAAATCACGTACAAAAGTCTCAAAAATCGACAACCGGTGGAACTACCAACCATCACCGCATGAAAACCGTTAACATTACAAACTAATCCTTAAAGATCCCTCAAAATGAGTGTAGGGTCAATCCGCGACTCTCCCTAATCAAAATCAAAGGAATCAAAAATCCACAAAAACATCCCTCTCAATGACAGGAGAACCGGTCGACCGGTTTCTGTGCTTTACAAAAATCCGGTCGGCCGGTGATGCAAAACCAGAGAGAATGCTCAGAAGCCGATCGGCCGGAAATGGAATCCAATCGATCGGAAGCCCTGCACTAGAAAATCTGCAACAACTCTAAGGCACGAAACTTAAACCAAAAACAACCACTCGATCCAAGGCTCCAAACACATCACTATACAAGTATCAAAACTAATCAAGCCATCAAAGACTATCAACAATCAAGCCAAACACAAAACCACAACCTCAAAAATTGATCCATGGCTAAACAACCTAAAAACCAAAAGTAAACAATGATCCTCATGAAAACTCAAACAAAACTCATTATCAACACCACAAACAAGTCTCAAATGACTATACAAAACATGCCAATGCCTTTACTATCTTCAACCACACATGAATCTCAACTTCACATCTTCAAAAATCCATTCAAGCATGAAAATCAAGGAAACCATAAAATTAAACCATGTGATTACCTTTAAAACACCAAATGGAAGACCTCCCAAGCCTCTTCAAGATGCCCACCAAGTTCTTTGAGCAAGAACAAGGGAAGGGAAAACCAATCTAGAACCTAAGTGAAAATGGTGAATTCCTCAAAATCTCTAAGGAATCTACATACTTCTCTTCTCCTTCTTCTTTCTCTTCTCTTCTCTTGATCCTCACATGTGAATGGCAGCCAAAAGGGGCTGGAATTCAACCTAAAAGAAAGCCTAACACTTCACTAAACCAAGCCTACACTCAACCTCCTCATTTAATGCATTACCTTAAAAGTCAACGAAATCGGCTAGGCTTCTAACTCATCTAACGACCTTAAACACCTCATCACGCATGAACACTAACTCTAAATGTCTCAAACTCATCACCAAGAATCACGAAATTAAAACACGGTCACAATGAATCCAAATTGAAATGTCAAAAATATCGTTATA
The DNA here is from genome assembly GCA_028571145.1 of Dionaea muscipula. NCBI lineage: Eukaryota > Viridiplantae > Streptophyta > Magnoliopsida > Caryophyllales > Droseraceae > Dionaea > Dionaea muscipula. The sequence goes on from JAOWBR010210403.1 coordinate 11,590, forward strand.
TCAGAAACCAACTCATCCGCAAAAATCCACGGAGTCAGCATATGTCAATATGGTATTCATAGCTCATATCTCATCACTACGATCGTGTCGGTATCAACAAATCGATCGTATGGAATGCAATGCAAAAAGTAGCCTGAAGGCCATATAAAACCCGAAAACACTATTCACGAAAACACTATTCACCGGAAAACTAAAAATCTCTAAAATGATATATCAATCATAAATAAGCATAAAATAATATAAAAATGCATATAAAACACGGGGTATAACATTCTATCCGCCATAAAAAGATCTCGTCCTCGAGATCGGAAGAACCAAAATGGAACTCTAACGAAAAAGGTGTGGGTATCTCTCCCTCATCTCCTCCTCTTGCTCCCAAGTGGCCTCCTCCACCGCTTGGTTGCGCTAAGAACCATCACCAACCGAACTAACTCGCTACTTAAAAACATCTGTCTCGAGATCAAGATCTCCACGGGTCGCGACTAGCAAGTCAAATCTTCCCAAACCATCAAGAATTCCAAAATCATCACATGTGACAAAATGCAGGAGAACATCCTCAACATCGAAGTGTGGAAGTTAAGCACCTCAGAAAGAACTACCAGCAAAACAACCTTACGTATCCGAATCCACCCACCCTAAAAATCTACTTCTCAACACCTCACCCAAAAAGAAAATGAAACTTCCACTCCTTGAAAAAACCGAGCACGCTCCTCAAAAATCATCATCAACCGTAGGAAAAAGCACACCCAACAATAGCAGACTCCTCAATCTCAAAAGCAAACTCCAAAACACCTCGCCCGCAGGCGTTCGTCCATTCAAACATCATCGCCATCCGAAAGATCATCGAAAAACAAGGCAAAGGTAAGTTTACCCTTAACCAAAACGTCTGTAGGATCCTGCCAACTCAGGAATTACCAATCTCAGACACGGATCATCATCCTTGTCAACCACATGACCAAGGAAGAAGAACTCATTCAATCCCAAAAGTCGCACATCAAGAACTCTCCACAGCAACACTAGCAAAAACGGTCAACCAAGATAAAAAACATCAGTCAAGAAATCTCCGTACACCTCAATCAGACCACACATCTTCCAAACATCACCGTAACGGAAACGGTCAACCAGGATCAAAACTTTAAGCGGTCATCCACTCAGCAAAAAATGCAAAAGCCCAAACGACAGGCATGATAAAATTCAAAACCAAAACTATCTCTACAGGGTCCATCCATCCTCACAACACACAGCACAGAAACTTCTCATGATGAAACATCAACTCTAGAAGGAAACTCCTATCACTGAGCAAAAACTCCCTCCACCTATGCCAAATCATCGAACACGGTGCCTTATGAAAAGGCCTCAACCCAAGTGTCACATCATTAGTGAAATCCACCTCTCTGATAGGTGGTAGTCCAGAAAGATCCTCAGGAAAATATTAATGAATTTACAACCAACAGAGATGTCCTCAAAACTCGTCTCTATCCTTCAATCAGAATCAATCACGAAATAAGAAATCCAACACAATCTTCCACAAGGCACAATCTAAGTGGCCATGGTACCAAGCTAGCCAATCCACTAAAATCACTCATGTCTAAACAAATCAATCTACTAACATCAACACACCACACGTGTCAACCTCATGTCCCTAAAACACTCAAGTCCACTCAACTAACCATTAACAAGAAACGACACCGACAATCAACTATCAAGAAACCTAAATGGAACAACCAAAGAATGAAGAAATCAAGATGAATCAAAAGCATGCGTGACATCAAAACCAAAAGCACTCGTACAGGCACTAAACAGATGGTGAAGGTACCTTGCACAACATTGAGGGAAGCATCAACATCCTCGTGTGTCAAGGCAAAAACTCGTCCTGGGACCACCTGCATCCTAGAAGTGGAAGCAACTCCTCTCCCTCTCCCAGCCGGCTGCTGGACGACTGGCTGAAAAGGCTTCTGAACTGCAAAAGCTGAGGCTGCAAACTGACCATGTCCTTGGGACCCTCTTTGTCCCGTCTGGTTCTGATGAGAACCAGAAAACTGACTCATGCCTGCTCTGCAAGCAGCAGCTCGATGGCCCGGCTTCCGGCATGAAAAGCAGACAAAAGGTGTGTCATCACAATGAACTCCTCCAGAATGATGTGCCCCACACCATGAACACAGTGGTCCTAAGGTCTAGGATGACCCTAACTGGAAGCTAGATTGGGACTGTTGCGGTCCCTCCTTCCTTCCTCCCTTTTTTCCTGAACCAGAAGAAGGTGTCCCCTTAAATCTCTTGGGGTCCAAACCCCTCTGCAAGAAAAGACCACTCTCTACTCCGATGGCCCTCTCCACCATGTCTGCCAATGAGGTATAACGAAGTCCTCGAATGGTCACCTGAAGCTCAGGGTTCATACCCAGAAGAAAAAGAAACATATGATCCTCCTCAGTAGACACCAAATCTAGAGCAAATCACGCAAGCTCGTGAAACCTCACCTCATAGGCGGCAACCGACATCTCTCTCTATCTCAATGTCAAAAGCTCCTTCTTGTTCTCAGCTTTCATCTGCGCGGAGAAGAACTTCCTCTCAAATGCTGAAAGGAAAATTGCCCATGTCAAATCCTCGGGGTGAGTCTCGAACCTTCACTCCAGTCCAAGCCACCAAAACCCGGCGGACTCCCTCAGCTGATAAGTCGCCAATGACACTCTATGCTCAAGAGGACACCCAATCCTCTTCAGGACCAGCAAAGGTCGGGGGTCTGGCCCCCAAAAACCGATCAAACAATCTCCCCTGAAACTCCTCATTAGCATGGGCCACCACTACCGGTGCAGGAGCAAGTGGTGCCCTCCTAGGAATGCGAGCAGGAATGGGGTCCACCCTCTGTGGGCGTCGTACCTCATCCTCCTCAATCTCATCATCCTCCTCCTCCCTAAACTCATCATCCCGAGCGTATGCATCCTCTCTAACATATGCATTAGTTCTACGCTCCCTAAACTAGCGGATCAAATCCCACTCCTCATTGGACAACCTCGGTGCCCGTGCTCCTACTGCATCAGCCACAACAGGAGTCACTGGAATGGCACTGGTTCCCGCACCAATACCCTTTCCCTTCTCTCTGGCAAGTGAAGGTCAACCCCGTCATGGTGTTTCCCCCATGGAAGAAACTATCTGCCCAGCACCTGTCCGGGTGTTCACCATTCTGAAACGGTACCCCACAAGGATGGAAAACAGCACATGAGTGCATAGAAAACAAATGCCGAAAGATAAATCGAGAAATCATCACTATTGGATGCTGGGAGACGGTGCCTGATTCTAAGAAAACATGAAAACAAAGACTCAAAAGTACACACTCAAAACCATGTCAAATAGAGCCGAATCGGTAATCAATCGACCCGCTCTGATACCATAAATGTAACACCCACACCCGGATGCTACCGGTGATAACCCGTAGGGTGAGCCACGGGTCATTGAAACCAAAGAAAAATGAAACAAGATACAAATATGGAACAAACTCGAGAGAAAAACAATCAAATCATCATCCGGAAGCATCATACATCAAAATATAAATACAAGTCCCACCGCGGAAAACAAACATCCAAACTGACCCTCGGGTCTAAAACTAAATCAGAGTATTAAAACAACATGCAGCGGTAAAGAAATAAAATCCTATGAGGTCACACCGCTCCTCCGCCGCATCCAGCTACAAAATCATGGATCACCTGCCAAAACAAGTAGGTGTAATATCCGTCAGCCGTCGCTAGCTGGTGAGATGAAATACGGATAGAATGATAAATGAATAAAACATGCATCTTGTAATCTCGAAGTCCAAAGGAACAACAATAATCATTCTATAAATAACTAAGAGGAAAACCTCCTTTAAATACTAAGACATGAAGCATATGGATATAAAAGTCTTGTCATAACAAAAACACACTCCTAGGGTACCCCATTAAAGCCTACTTGATATACATCCCGGGATGGCTCCCACGCATATGTAACGTTAAGAGGTAACCGTCCTAGTCTCCCCACAGCGAACGGATTTACCTAAGGACGTTCTGACACCTGCAGGTGGCCTTATTTTCCACGCAGGGAAGAACTCCAAGGAAATAAATCCTAATCCATATCTCATGTCTTTAAAACTACCCAATAGGCTATAAGCCCGAGGTTAAAGCATCAACCAAACCACTGCAAAATCCTCGACACAACGGTCGTAAAACGAGTATCAATCCTCAACACAACGGTCGTAAAACAAGTATCAATCCTCGACACAACGGTCGTAAAACAAGTATCAATCCTCGACACAAGTGATGGTATAAATACAAATCATGCCATTACGACATACATCAACCGTAAATAAAAGAATACGAAAACTTGTAAAATACTTAAACTTCAAGTACCATGGATCTGTCATTCAACTCACCTAAGTAACCATGATAAAAAAAAGCCAAGAAAGTCCCTAACCGACACAAAACACACCACAGGCTCACCACCGATCTCTGGTATAAAATCACGTACAAAAGTCTCAAAAATCGACAACTGGTGAAACTACCAAATATCACCCCATGAAAACTCTAAACATCTCAAACTAATCCTTAAAGATCCCTCAAAATGAGTCTAAGGTCAATCCCCGACTCTCCCCAATCAAAATCAAAGGAATTGGAAATCCACAAAAGCATCCCTCTCAATGACAGGAAAACCGGTCGACCGGTTTCTATGCTTTAACAAAATCTGGTCAGCCGGTGATGCAAAACCAAAGAGGATGCTCAGAAGCCGGTCTGCCAGAAATGGAATCCGGTCGACTGGAAACCCTGCACCAGAAAATCTGCAGCAACTCTAAGGCACGAAACTTAAACCAAAAACAATAACCACTCGATCCAAAGCTCAAACACATCACTAAACAAGTATCAAAGCTAATCAAGCCACTAAAAACAATCATGCAAAACAAAAAACCACAACCTCAAAAATCGATTCATGGCTAAATAACCTAAAAACCAAAAGTAAACAAGAATCCTCAAGCAAACTCAAAAAAAACTCATCATCAACACCTCAAACATGTCTCAAATGACTAAACAAAACAAGTCAATGCCTTTACTAACTTCAACCACGCATGAATCTCAACTTCACATCTTCAAAAATCCATCCAAGCATGAAAACCAAGGAAACCATGAAATTAAACCATGTGATTACCTTTAAAACACCAAATGGAAGACCTCCCAAGCCTCTTCATTTGGTGGAAGACCTCCCAAGCCTCTTCAAGCTTCCCACCAAGTTCTTTGAGCTAGAACAAGGGAAAACCAAGCTAGAACCTAAGTGAAAATGGTGAACTCCTCAAAATCTCCAAGGAATCTCCATACTTCTCTTCTACTTCTTCTTTCTCTTCTCTTCTCCTGATCCTCACGTGTGAATGGTAGCCAAAAGGGGCTGTAATTCAGCCTAAAAGCAAGCCTAATACTTCACTAAACTAAGCCTACACTCAACCTCCTCATTTAATGTATTACCTTAAAAGTCAACGAAATCGGCTAGGCTTTTAACTCATCTAACGACCTTAAACACCTCATCACGCGTGAACACTAATTCTAAATGCCTCAAACTCATCACTAAAAATCACGAAATTAAAACACAGTCACAATGAATCCAAATTGAAACGTCAAAAAAACCGTTACATCACAAACCAACTCATTCGAAAAAATCCACGGAATTAGCATATGTCAATATGGTACTCATAGCTCATGTCTCATCATAATGATCGTGCTGGTATCAACAAATTGATCGTACGGAATGCAATGTAAAGAGTAGCCGGAAGGCCATATAAAACCCGAAAATACTATTCACAACCGAAAAACCAAAAATCTCTAAAATGATATATCAATCATAAATAAGCATAAAATATTATAAAAATGCATATAAAACACGAGGTATAACAGGAAGGGCTCCATATAAAGGCATTATAAATGTACCATATCCAAAATGAATTTGGGCAATCCAACAGTTGGATATGTTCAAAATGTAGTAAGAAATGACTACATTAACCCATCGGGTTACGGTAGGGTTGATTATACCCAAATATACACAGGTTTCTATAGGGTTTTTAGTTTTTCGGTTTTTTTTAGTTGCTTTTAATGTATTAACACCTCGGGTTACGTTAGGGTTTCTTATACCCTTATAAAATATATATTTTGAACACATCCAACGGTTTCGATCGTCTCAAATCATTCTCGAAAAAGTTGTGTAACACATATTGAAATCAGCCCAAATCGTACCGAAAAACGTCCGGATGGAGCCCTTCCGATATTATTTATTGACGATTTCTATCATATACCCTTTGATACTCCTGGAAAAATCCCGGGGGCGGTCAGCACCTAGGACCCTCCAGAGGCGATCATCAAAGTCCCGGTCCGAT
>JAOWBR010210513.1:0-17968 GCA_028571145.1 Dionaea muscipula
ATTACCCACTACACCTCTCTTTAATCCGACGGTTGACATTTCTTCCCGCCCTTTTTTATCATCCTACGGCCGAAAATGTCTTGACATATTTTGGGGAAGACATTTCAAAATATGTCATGCTTTGTATAATAGATTTTAAATCAAGCTCCTATGTTTTCTTATACTACACTACCATGTTAGTAGATAACATTATACATATCATGCTCAACCTATTATTGTTCCCATGAATTAATCTCATTCTTAATTTCTTTTGTTACATTGTATGTTCTTATTTTCATTAATGTTCTTAAAATATTTTATAGAATTAATATATTGATTACAACTTCCAAAAAAAATAAAGTAATTGAACCATGTCTCATAACCGGATTAGATCCACGATTACGAATCGGATCAATTCTAATAATTTAACGGTTCAGATCGGTTCACGGATGTTACGAAACCGGACCAATCCCGATTGTGTGCACCTCCACCGCTAGGTGCTGATTCCTACTTCAAAATTGCAGTTGATGCAGCTAAGGTATGTAATACTGCTTTCAAATGGTTCAAGCTTGTCTAAGCAGCTGAGAAACTTAGGTCTTATTTGGTTTGGACAATTTTCTATTTTGCAGAAGACAGAAAACGTTTCTGATTTAAATTTTCTGTTTTCTCAAAACAGAAAACAGTTTTCAGTTTAAAATCTTCTAAATGCAGAAAACGAAGAAAAATTATTTTCTATATTTTTAACAGAAATTCTCAAAACACCTAAAATAAAAAAAACACTCAAACCTTAATAAATTATAAATTATAAATCGCAAAATTATAAATTATAAATCAAACAAATTTTCTATTTTTACTGAAAATTGAAAACTGACAATTAAAAACAAAAAAATCAAACAACACCTTAATTTTCAAACTAAACCAAGAGCTTTGTTTGTCAGGATTGAACTATTTGCACAATAGCAATTAACCACGAATTATACATCGTGACATAAGTGCAGCAATATACTCCTAGACATGGAGATGAGATAGATGAATGCCTGAAGCTCTGATTTTCGCCTTTCAAAGAAACTTTGTAAAGCTGAGGCAATGCATGTGATGTGGGTGCACCAGAAAGAACCAAGAGACAAATTTCACCAGCAGGCTTTGAGCAACTAAACCAACAAGGCTTCTCATCTCATACCTCAAGAAATATACATAAATCAATATAAGAATGTTCATCATCATCATCATCATCATCAATATAAGAATGTTGCAATATGTAAATAAAGCTCCTATTGTTGCATTGCATGGCGATTTTCCACTGTCTATGAACTATATTCTTCATTGTATGAGTCCTATCTTTAGACTAAACAACTACGAAATTCTTTCCCTTGGACTAAAAGTATATACGGGTCACGCCACTTCATGTGTTTTTTTTTTTTTTTAACACTGCCCCGTGCGTGCAGTCCTCGGGGGCCACACGGAATGGCTGTATAGTAACTGTAGCGATTTCTATCACTGCTATCAATTCGAATTTGTCCCTTGATAAGCATAAACTTACCATATAGTCATTTTATGGAGCTAGCTAGGTGGAGTGGAGTACCGCCGTCTAAAATAGAGAATCAATGCTGTTGATGCAGCCACTGCATATGGAAACAAGCTCCAGATTCCCTACAACATACACCAATTTGACGGAAAAATGGAAATGTCAGTGCCATTTATTGTCTGATGTTCTTTTAAACGAGTTGAAGCCAAAGAGAAACCGCCTAGTGCTTACCACGACAGTTGCAGTTGCAGCAACAGCAAAGACAGGACGTTCCCTTAATAAGAATCCAATCCCAAGCTGTGCCACGCAATTTGAAGCAGTTCAGTAGTATCAGTAACCGAGGGTAAGTTGACTACTTACTAACACCGCAAATAAGGGAAGGGAGACCTCACTTAGCCGGACTAACCTGAATGGGAAGCGTGATCAGACCACCACAACAAACACCAGCAAAGAAGCATGCTGGAGATACACCCTGTTTTAAGAGAAAAAAATAAGAGCTTTAAGATGGGAAAAGAAAGAAGAGAAGTCTATTTGGAGTCATATGAGTCCAACCAAGAGCAAGAGCATTCCTTCTTGCTTTCCCATGGATAAACTCAAAACTATTGTGGGAACTTTGCATGCAAATTAAAGCCTCGGTTTCGAAATGTAGTATTCAAATCAAAAAAGGTGAAGAATATATATAGCACGTGCAAGCTTTAAACCGAAGTGATAAATATATACTTTTTGCAAAAGTCAAATTGTGAAACTATTAAGACATCGAAGTTCAACAAGTTTACATTAAGGTCGTGTTTGATTTTACTCTACGGATAGTATAATGTGAGAAATCAAATCCTGTATTCCCATATCTCATGTTTGTTTTGTTTTTAACATATTGGATTACTTATCTCCCATGCTCTATTTTCCCAAAATATATGGGATATACAATACCACGGGGAGATGGTATTATATATCCCACATGGTGGATAAGGGTGGCGGTGGCGGTGGGTGGTGGGTGGTGCCAGACGGTGGTGGAGTGGCGACAGCCGACGGTTGTGGTGGGTGGTGTTGCAAATGGGTGGTGCCAAGCGGTGGTGGTTCATGTGGTGGCAACGACGGTTGTTGTAGGTGGTGGTTGTGGCTTTGGCGGCGACTGTGGCAGTGGTTGTGGTGTTGCAGGTGGCGGTGAGTGCTAGTGGTGGTGCAGGTGCCGGCGGCGGTGCTCCAGGTGATGATGGGTGGTGGGTGGTGGTTATCCTATGATTTTATTTGCAAAACACATGTTTGTAAAATCAATACATGATATAAGAAATCCAACTCACTATCCTATCATTATTTATCCATCACCTTATCCCCATTTTCCAATATAAGAAAATCAAACGCGGCCTAAATGATAAAGGAGGGAAAGAAGCATAGAATGATTGTCCAGCAAATACGGGAATATATTTTGAACTATTGATGACTAACCATGGCTCCGGCTAGGAATGCTGTTGGATTCCTCACCCCAATTGAAAACCTCTCAACTGTTGAATAATGATCATCACCAGAATCAGTTAATCTTGAGAAATGATGGTGAAATTGCACAAGGATATGCATTGCCAGCAAAAGCAATCCAAGAAATCAACAGGCAGATCAGGGGGAAGGGACCGGAATGTAAAAAGAAAGCAAAAGAAACTAATGGAGAATAGAAAGTACCAAAACCACTGAGATTCCCATGATTTTGCACAGCACGAGTAATGTTCATGATCTTATCTTTGCTAATCCCCAACTGCATCCACAGAGAATGACAGCTTACAATGGCAAGGAAGCGAAGGAATGCTGCCAGGAATAAAAGTTCACAATAAACACATCCCCTGTATGCGAGGACAAGTTTTGAAACAAAAAGATGGAACAAACCTTTGAGCAAACATCATCAGAGGCTCCAGACTGCCTAAAGAGCTTCCCCAGGTAAAATGGTATCAGATCACTGATACAAACTCCCCTGACCAGAAAAATGTGGGCATAAATCATCATTACTTCACGACATACAGGTGCGTGTTAGATAGCCAACAACAAATGTACTATATTTGTGGGACCTTGTGTGCATATTTCCTACAAATATGTGTAGCCAACCCTACCTAGTGGAAAAAGATCGTGATTGATTGATACTATGAGAGAAATTAGCTAACTCTAGCATTCGGTCAGACTTAAATATTAATTTCAGTGTTTGATCACTACTGATCAATTACTTAAAAAATGAGAGTATATTGTAGGTATATTTTAGTTTTGAGTTTTGTTTACATCAGGGGAAGCTTTATTAGAAAAAGCAAACAAAACCAAGCAAAGTATTTTTGTTAAAAGGAAATCAGATACAGAGATCGTTCAATGTCATTCTGCTCCATAATTGGTCATGGTTTCATCAACTCATGGCAAATCTTTATGCGTCTTCTACCCTATTTTCAATTGTATACCTCTTCGAATGCTTTACATCTCCAAGGGATTGAATTAACATTTTCCTCACTTGACATATCCACCCCTCCTTTATTTTCTCTCAAAATATATCTTCTGTTATCAGCCACTCCAATTGTCTCAACTATAGCATCATCACAGATCCAGTCCTCCATTGTCCACAGATGGTTGAGACAGTTTCAGCATGTTGAATAGATGGAACTTCTAGAATTATTGAATCTTAATAAGGATTAGCTTCTTTTCCAGTTAGCACCTCTCTTGAATCTAAGTCATATATTTTCTCCTGACCAATAAACACAATATACATAACCATATATTTCGTCTCAAATCACTCCATTAGACACCGCAGTGGATAATACATAGCTTGCATAGTCAACCTTGACAACATAAACCAAATTGATTCTCCTACATATTAGTAACATACCTTACCCACTTACCTGTTACTCTTTAGCATAGTGTCACAGCATCGCTTGTTGTATCAGTTTAATATGTTTAGTTAGGCTGATTACTTTAGGCAGGAATTTTTTTTTATGATTTTTAGGTGATACGGTAGTATACTACTGTTTTTCGTTTGAAAAAATAGTAGTATACCACTGTTTTTGAATTTTTTTTATTTTTTTTAGATGATACAGTACTATACTACTGTTTTATCTCAAAAAAAACGGTAGTATACTACTGTTTGATAAAAAAAAAAAAAAATCGAGGCACACCCCTATGGTGTGCCTAAAGTGGTCCTCTTAGTTAACCAAGTACAAGTACTTCTGAATTCTGATCATGAGAACTATCAAGTTAATTTCTTCTGTCACAACCATACAACTTATTTATCATGCAATCAACAGACTTAGTGAAAAACTGAAATGATTATGTTCCTCGTCCTCTATCACTCTGCCGTTCTCCCCTTGTGCTGTCTCCTCTTAGACTGCTCCCTCTTCTTCCTCATCTTACCCCATTAACATACGAACACCTCCCACCAGGCCCACTTCCGAGGGAGTTGCACCAAAACCAGCCATGGATGAAGCGTCCAATTCTACCATCTCCTCTAACTCCAATAACAAAGCTGCCTTCTCGTTACCAGCTCCCAGCTCCTCTATTCATCAACTAGGAGATCAATTTTTTTTTTTTATTGTTAACTACCTGTAAATTAGCAGCCTGCAGCACCCTCATCTATCTTCACCTTCAATGAAGCACCACTAGCCAGTAGCACAATCAAAATCCATCAAACACAATCAAGGAGATAACCTTTTCCCGAGCTCTGGAAAAGCACAGAAAAACACCAATAATCTACGGATGGATAATGCAGGAACTAGTCACTAACCAGTATACCCACATAACTGTAGACACAATGTATGGAGCATTTGCGGTGAATGATTGAGAAAATGAGTGCCATGTCCCATCCAAAGACAGTAACCGCCCTATAGTAACACCCACCTGCATTAGTCACCAAAATGTTTAGTAAACTACTTGAGGGCATAGAATGTGAACACAAAAGGTTGCAAATCTGTTTCACAGAAGTACCGGCAGAAAAGACAGACCCATATATTTAAAGCCTCTTCACTGATGAAAAGTCCACAGGCAGCAGCCATGAGTAACCAAAAGTAGACCCAACTGTGCACAAGCATTAAGAAGTGTCATAGTCATTACACCTACGTAAAAGGAGAAAAAGAAAACTTGATCGTACAGCATAATAGCATATACAACGATGCTATCTCAATCTATAGTCAGAAAACCTAGCGGAATTATGATAAATGATTAACTGTCATGTCTTCTTGAAGGCATAAATTATAACCGATTCTCCATGCCAACTTGTTAGGAGGGTTATACAGTTTTTCTATATAGGAAACAGAACTCATAATCTCATTTTGTGCTATGTAGCAGCATAGATATGTACCCAGGAGTATATTCTGGAAGTATGACTTTGTGTCCAAATGCTTTGAAGGTGAAACCGGAAGGCGAGGTGGTCAAAGTTGACACCACACCGTCAGCGAGAGACTGAAATTCAAATGATGAACCAAGAGCCGGCCGCTTGCCAACAGAGATTAAAGTGATAGTTAAAGCTACTCCGAGGGCAATTGCTAATTTTGCCAAAATCAAAGTACCTCTTCCCGCAGTTTTTTTATCCTGACCCCCAGATACCACTTCAGCTATCTCACCATATCCAATGGTAATGTCTGGTGTACTTTGAGATTCATGGAGTTGCACATCCTCTTGTTCAAAGCTTTTGATACTATACATAACAAAATGACAAATAAGAGAAATATGATCCAAGCTGCTTAGCTAGAGGTCAGCACTAATATAAATTGTGTGTTCAAGATTCTAAATGAAACAAACTTGAATCAAAATAAAATTCATGACAATTCATTACATCATACAAGCATGTAGGAAGCATCGTAAAAAGGAGAAGCACACCCCTTGGAGGGGGCCACTGAATATATATGAACAACGAATCCCACTTGCAAGAACAGTACATAAAGAACTACATACTACCAAGTGACGCACTATAGCAATTAGACAACAACAAAGCCGTTTTACCACAAAGTGGTTGGCTACATGAATAAGATGATTGCAATCTCCTCCATTATGTACCATGTCGTTCATAAGGCCATGGTACACTTAAATCATGTCTTAAAATTTCATTTAAATTTTTCTTCGGTCTTCATTTTCCTCTCTTGACTTGCACCTCTTCCATTTCTTGACATCTTCTTACTGATGCATTATGAGACCTATACTTCACATACCTAAACCACCTTAAGCGTGATTCTCTCATCTTATCTTTTGTAGATATCACCCTGACCATTTCCCTTATAACCTCATTTCTTATCCTATCATTTCTATTATGCCCTCACATCCACCTCAATGTTTTCATCTAATGCTACCCTCATGTTCTATATATGACTTGACTACTCAAAGGTCGAATAACCGTCCTATAAAATTTACTTTTAAGTTTGATAGATGCTTTTGGATCACATAAAACTCTGGAAGTGCTCTTCCATTTCATAAAGGACGTTCCTCAAAGCGGAAACATTCCTTGACTAGTGCGAAGGAAGGTGGAGAGTGTGTGCATATGTAGGCAACCTTACCCTTTCATTTCTACAAGAAGTTGTCTCCATGCCTTAACCCATGGCCGACAGGTCACAGGTGAAGCAACTTACCACGCTCATCCTTGCCTTTCCATTTAATACTCAAAAGATATAATTCAACCCTTCTGCCACATTCACTCTCAATCTTTTTCTAGACAACATTTTACCAAATCACATCGACGGTAACCATATTTTCCTTGGCAGCGCATTGGCCACAAAAAGTAGTGAATTAGGCTTAAAGCATGCAGGGACACATACCAATAAGAAATGTCCTCTAAACTTGGAATCTTGCAATTACCGTCGAGAAGAAGCAATAAAAAAAAATTCTACTTAATTTGTTAAGTAATAAACAACATTTTTAGTGAGCTTGGTACAAATTGTCAATGCCACTAATGAGGATGGCATTTATCATGATTGTTAACTCGCAACAAATGATAGGACTTGGAATTGGTATAGACAGAGCCGACCTAAGGGGCAGGCCTAGAAGGCCGCCGCCTTGGGCCCACAAATTTTTAGGGACCCCGATTTTTTTCGTATTTTAATAAAAAAATATACAGTGTTGTTTGGTTTGTCTATTTTTTGTTTTCAATTTTTAATTTTCAGTAAAAACAAAAAACGTGTTTGGTTTATAATTTATAATTTATGATTTATAATTTATAATTTGTGATTTATAATTTATAATTTATAATTTATCAGGCCTTGAGCGTTTTTCTTGTTTTGGTTGTTTTGAAAATTCTACCAAAAACACAGAAAACAGTTTTTTTTTATTTTCTGTATTTTGAAGATTCTGAACTAAAAACTGTTTTCTGTTTTGAGAAAACAGAAAACAAAAAATTCAAATCATGTGTTTTTTGTTTTAAACCACAAAAAGTAGACAAACCAAACCAAACTGTTTTCTGTTTTGAGAAAACAGAAAACAGAAAATAATGGAAACCAAACATAGTCTAAATTTTTAGTGTTTCTCAAAATAATCATGGTAAAATAGTTAATTAGAAAAGAAAAGAGATTACGTCATGATTTTGATATAAAAAATTTGTATGTAGTGCTACTATTTTATTTTATAACTTAGTATGGTTAAAAAGATCGGGTTACAAATAATAATCTTATTGGAGGAGATTATGATCTTTTCCAAATTTTCCAATAAAAAAAATTTGAAATCTTTCAACATATATGTTTTTTTCCATAAATGTTCGTTTCATAATATTATAGTTGATATTGTCGAAAAAAAAATATTTGCCAAAAGAAATGAAAAAAGAAATATTTGCGAAAAGTCTGTGGTTGAAAAACTCGATTATGCAAGTTTAATTAGCGATTTTGCATTTAAAAATGCGAGAAGAACGCAATTTTAATAAACTTTTTTGTATATTTTATTTTTTGATATGTCCTAGGGCCTAGGGGTAGTGTTTGAGTGAGATTTGTAGGATTTTGCCCATGAAGGATAACTTAGAAAAATTATATTATCTTATCGTCGGATATAGTCTCTATTGGTATGTAATGCAGGTAATTTTACAGTTTTTTTGTACAATATTTATTAGTAATAAAAAAACATATTTTACCCTTAGAAGTTACCAGAATAAAATTTAATACTTTTTTATTTATTTATACATACATATATAAGAGTTCATATTTACAACTCGCATTAGGCCCCTAATCTTCAGGAGCGGCCCTGGGTATAGAGCTCCCTTGCAGTCAACATGGGCAATGACAGTTTGAGAATCCACCTATTTACTCAATGTGAGAAACAATGGGAATAACAAGAACCCAGATGGATGATTGGTGATTGGTCTGTACCATCTAATCAAGTTAAAGGGTTTTATGTTGAACAGGAAAGGTGTTGTGCACCCCCTCCTTTTTTCAGCATTTGGTTTTACTCCTAATGTACTTCTACTCAGAGAAAAAGTGTGTAACACAATAACTAACAGGGCGAGGGTTAACGGTCGCCCTCGTCTACTATTCCCTCTCTTATACTTAGTAGAAGAGAATTAATAACCAGGGTAAGTTTCAGGGCAGCTGCACCAGCAGCGTGACTAGTCATTCATGAATAGGGAGACCACAAGGGGTTCAAGCACAAAGAGAATGAAGAAGGGATGCCCTGAACAACTTTACTCTTATTAGAGCACTCTAGAGCAACCCCACTTGGATCGTTAGGGTGTTGGTAGAATCGGATCGTAAAATCGTAAGATCCAAGAAAAAACAGTAAAATAACATTTTTCTTTAAAATAGTAAGATCATAGTAAATGTTTATAAGTCCCTGAGTATTTTTTACTTACATAGGCATATTTACAAAAATATTTTCAATTCTAAATAAGTATAAAACTTGCACATTTATAAAAACTTGCACATTTATAAAAACTTACATATTTATAAAAATTTTCACACTTGATTCTCCGCTTTTTCTATTTATTTTCATTTTTGTTTTCTTTTACTTTTTTCCGTATAATCGTATAATGAACTTAAATTAATTTATTTAATATGAATTCTAAATTTAAATTATGAGATTATTCTTATTTTTATGTAAGATTTGATATAATTTACTATTTTAATTATTTAGAAAACTAAAATCAATATAAAAATATATGTTGAAAAAGTTTGATTATGAATTAAATATTGAGAATAAATCAGATAATAGTTATAGTTAGTGTCATCAAAATGTAGAAAAATTCTATGCAATGCAACATTCATTAATTTAGTAAAATGATATATATACTTTTCTTTAGGTGTTTGACTAAGCATTTCCTTATTGATTTATTTCAAAAGTAAATATATACTTAATTTAGCACAATAAATAGGATCGTCAGAATCGTGAACAAAATCGGGATTCTAAGATTCTATCGAGTCGGATCGGGATCCTACGGCGATTCTATAAAAGTCAGATTCTATGATAGAGTCGGATCGTTTCTGCAAAATGGGATCGTAGGATCGTAAGATTTTAAGATCCAGATCGAGATTCTAGCTACCATGCAGGGCGACCGATTCAAGCATTCCTAACCGACCGATTCAAGCATTCCTAACCAAAGAACGGCCAAGCCTTTATATGTAGTATATACACACCGCTACTATTCGGATGGCTAACGCTCACCTTACCATAGGTAATACTCACCCTTGCTCATGGAACATTCCTATAAGGCAACTAGAAGAGTAATGTATTTTGCATCTCTTCAGTAAGGAAGACAGAATAGCTCAGCATACTATTGAATTCACACCATAAACAGCCACCCGGAACCGTCGCCCGGGATGAACAGCCACTCAAGATCAGTCGCCCTCGCCCTGTGTACTACCAGTTGGCGCTAGAAGACAGAAGTCAGTTACAAGGGAGCACCACTCTCTGTTGACACGTGTTCATATCAGAATTGGTTACAACAGCCTCTGGTCCCCCACAACCAGATGTCAATATCTTGTAATTTGCATTTCTTACCCTTCATTCAACTGATTACCCTAGTACTCGCCTATAAATAGGCCTCATAATCAGAGGAGGATATGGAATGGAAAAAGAATTATTATACTGTCAATTTATCATGTAATTATCTCTTTTCAGTTCTAGTTCTATCTTCTCTCGTTAGCTAGCTGCTTTGATTTCCTTAGCTTGATTCTCCATAGTTCTAGTTGCTCTTTCAATTCCAGTTCAGCTTATTATTGTGCATTTGATTCTAGAAGTAATTCTACGACTCCAGTAGCTATTATTTCAATAGCAGTAGCTGCTCATAGTTGATTCGATTGGGATTTTTCTCAGTTGACTCCATCCGATCTGATCAATTGCAGTATTGATTCAATTCCGATAGTGACAATTTACAACAGTGTCAGTAGCAGACCATCCGATCTGTTACAGTCGGTATCAGAGCATCAATCCGAGCAGCAGAATTGTTCAATCAGACCCAATCAATTATAACCATCAATTCGATCCGATCCAAATCATGGTAGTGGCAAGAACAATGGTGACAAAAGGAGGCGATAAAGGTAATTCGGGTGCAGTGGCTCCAGTCAATGGCGATGTCATCACCTGAGGAGAAGTTCATGGTATGGTTTCCCAACTTAAATCTAAGATGGAAATGATGATGTGCAAAATGATGGAGAAGATGGAGTAAGCATTTGATGCTAAGTTGGAAAAGAGGGAGGAGGAGAGACCCTTCATTCAAAAGGAACCATCTTTTAGGATGGAGAACCAAAGTACCAATGTGGAGAATCTGAAACTGGCTTATGAGCCTCAACCGAATTCCCGACCAGCCTACACACCTCCACCAAATTCCTACCATCCACAATATGAGCCACAACCAAATCCATGACCAACCTACATACCTCCACAAAATCCTTACCCTTCACAATACCCAAGGGTCCCAATATGCTCCCAAGTCCCAACCATCACCCTACAAGGCTAGACCTCCCTACCTAGAAATGAACAACCCACCGATTTATACTTCCAATTATCCAACCCACAATAGACCTCAAAACCAACCATGAGGTTTAGTGACCCCTCAACACCACCATCCACCACCACAAAACCAGCCATATTCATATTACCAAGAGCCTTACCCTTCACATAATTACCAACCCCATCAGCTACCTAGGTTGGATTTTCCTTATTTTGAGATGGGAAGAATCCTAGATCCTAGATCCTAGATCCGGAGGGAAGAGAAATACTTCCAGTTCATGAACATTGCCCCTGAGAAGCAGGTTGAATTGGCATCCATGTATTTGCAAAGCAAAGCAGAAATCTGGTTTTATGGTTACATTGAACGTCGGGGAGTTGATTGGATGAAGCAATTCTCTCCACCTTCGACTTAGTAGAGCTAAACCTATCCTTCAAGAAGGATGATGACTGTTCGAGCACCGTGGCATGAAGGATGGAGAGATTCAAGCTAGACAGCAAAGGGGTAGTAAGTTGGGGAAAGGGGTGTGTTGTCCTATGTCAACTGTATGTAATTTCTGAGAATGAATTGTACGATATTCCTAATGAATTACAAGGATTGATTCATGTGTACGATACCTTGTTTGATGAGCCCAAGACACTGCCGCCTAAGCGAGCACATGATCATGTTATCCCATTGAAGGCTAAACCTCAGGCCATACCATTTTGCTCGGTCATAAAAGGTAGAGATAGAGAAACAAGTGGGTGAGATGCTCCAATCCGGAGTAATTCAACCAAACCACAACCCATTTGCCTCACCCGCTTTGCACGTAAAGAAGGATGGTTGTTGGCGGTTTTGTGTTGATTCATCATCATCATCATTGTTATCATGACCACCTCCCACTAGGTGGGATCGACCACATGTATCCGTAGAACACATGCACGTAATACATGTCCATACCTAATCAAAAGATTAAATTTGAACTAAATATAATAATAATATAAATAATATATATTCAACGAATGATAATGGATAACAATGCATGGTAATGTATATAAAACACATCGCTAAAGATCACATATATATGCAAAAATAGAGACTCGACTACAAAATAAAATAAAATAAAATCATAATTTCTAACAACTATAATACTCATACAAACATCATCCCACTTCCCACTATGTGGGATCGACCACACGTATATAATTATATTTCTATCCCACTCCTACGTAAAAGCTTGTGGTGCCCCCTCCTTTATCTCTCATTAATTTCCTTATTGATTACATTCCCACTAAACACACTTAGACCCCATTTAATTTCTCCAAGCCATCACCTTTTTTTTTCTCACTCTCTTAATCTCTTTCTATCGACAATTCCCTCACTCCCACATTAAACCTAATCTCTACCCTTCTGCCGCCTCATCCCATCTTCCACTTACTCAAGTCATCTCTATTCCCAACTCCCTCTTGTTTCTCTTGGGTTGAAGGAAGTAGGGAGTTCGAGACTGCTTAAGCGTAGCGGAAAGAGAGGGGAGCGACACGATAAGTTGCCAAGAAGACGGGGTTGGGCGATAAAACATCAAGAAGGGACGTGTAATCAATAGGAGGAAGGGGAGGGGATGATTAGATCTGGTGCGTGGACGACAGTTTTCGACATTAAGGTAACCCGTAATCCCAACGGTGTTATAAAATTTTGCCTAAATGTCCACGATGTTTTGTGTAACCCGTCTTATCCGGTGGCGTAATGAGGATGTCGATCTATAACTTAATATAAATAAATTGGGTACATGTATGTTTGTATTTATATGTGTGAGAGAAATGGGTTGTATTGGTGAGTATGTTGCGCGGTATATGCACATATACATATATCAATGTTAACATAGAAGTGTAAATATTTGGGCTGTGAGTATGGGTGTGTGAAATACTGAAATGGGTGGTGTGGTCATGTGAAGTGTAAATATAAATACGAATATAATATAGGTGTGATTACCTTTAAGACTGTAAATGGTGATGATGGAGGAGCATAATATATATGTAAATGGGTGACATGATGATGGTGTGCCAGATATGTTTTCCATAATAATTGCATGATATATATACACACGTTGGTGGCAAGAACTTGGGTTGTTAGGCAAGAGTTTTTTTTTCACAAATGATTACTGTACACATGAGGAATTAAAAATGGTGACATAAATATATGGGATGGGATAAAATACCTTGGGTTAACTAAATTATTAGCCTGGTATCAGTAAGTTGGAATTTTTACTGTGAATTGCCATTTAGCAAATGAGCATAAGCTTTGTATGGATTTTAAAATATTTTAATACTATGAATTCACGGATTTGGGTAATGGACTAATATGATTAATTTGGGTTTATATGTATTTATGGGTTATATGATATGGACTCGTGTGGGTACGTTAAGAGTATTTAAGATAAGTTGTGGGCAATCATTATGTTGGGTCCTTGGTCTGTTGATTTATTTTGGAAGCTTACCTGTGAATTACATAAAGAAGGCCGGTTTGTGGTTAAATAATTCATGGGCTTAGGCCGAGTGCCGCACTCCTTAATCTCCTCATTTATAACTTTTGACTTGACCCTTAGTTACTCATCTAAAGAGCTTTTAAATATTATTACTTAACCATTTCGTATTTCCTTCACAACCGGCATACGTCGTGGCTTAGTTGATACCTTATCAATTTTCCTTAAAATGTTCGTGTGGTTTATCTATGATTTTCCTTCGGTGGTTCGAATCTTTTGGTTTGCCTCTCTTTAAAATACTTTCATGTTTTGGCAAACTCTCTTCCTCTGACTGTTTTACTTGCATGAGATTCTCATGTGATTTTTATGGCCGAATGTGGATTTGTGTGGACAGTGATATTATGCTTTTCATTTCCTTCTTTGGACTCAGCATCGTGTATAGATCCTTTTAAGTCCAGGGGAGAGCCTCCCATGTGGAGTGACTCTGGCCGTTAGGGAAAATACTCATATTAGGATGACTCTAACGTCATAACTTCGATAAGGTCTACTCATACAGTTGCGGGTGGCCTAGGATGGCTCGGCTAGGGGTGATATCATTTTCCTGAGCGCCATCCCAAATGATTCCTTTTTCCACCCCTAGATCAGAGGGAGATCTTCATTCCGTAGTATATATTATACTATATATATACTGTGATTCCGTTATGGCATTCATTTCCTTACGATCATTGCACGTACCAATAATTGATTTCTTTATGGTGGATAGGTGGATGACTGGCATTTCCTTTACTTCCGTTGGATAAAGATTTGTATTTCCCTTGTTCAGTTCATTTGAATTTTGATACTTCCCTTACCTTTGGGTATGAATGATTCCAGTTTTCAGTTCATTGGCGGTTGGTTTTCCAATGTGTTAGTTCCTTTGGTGGTTGATAACGTTTTTGCTGTGGTTTCCCTCATTTACGGCATGATGACATTTAATAAAAGAGCATGTTATTGATATTTCCCTTCTCCTTGGCTTCCTTTTCAATTTTTTATTTATTACGTATGCCATTTGTATTCCGTGCACCATTATGCTCCCGTTAGCTTGTGCTAACGGGTTATCTCTCTTGTCATTGTTTTCCTTTTTATTTTCCTGTTACCTTGCAACAGTTTAGGAGGTAGAGCCTGGATGGGATGTCGCGGGAGATGGACGAGTGCCTCATTAGGATTTTTTTTGTGATCATTTCATATTTATGTATTTAGAGTTTTCATTTCTTCCGCTTTGTCTTTGGGTTTTCAGTTAGATTTGATAGGGATGTTTTTCCCTAAGATTGTAAAAGATTATCTTTTGAGATTGCATTGATTGGGCTTAGTTGTCCGGTGTTCTTTTAGGCTTTGCATGACACGTGGATAGGTCCACGGGTCATATGCCGATAACACCCGGGGTGAGGTGTTACAGAAAATCTTTCTATGCGCTAATAACTATGATTACTATAGAATAAGCCCCACCTAGAATGTCCTTTAATATACTTGAAAATATCCGTTTTAGGATTTGGACACAAACCGACTTATTACGCCGATAGAGAAGGCAATATCCAAACGAGTGATAATGAGATAATTCAATTTATCCATCAACCATCGATATCTATCAAGATCACCATACATCTCGTCATCCTCAGATGCAAGTTTCACTCCAAGGGAGCATGGGGATGTCAGTTGGCATCCACCATACTCGTATTTTGAAGTAAGTTTGGAGCATACTTTCGTTGAGATAGAAATACCCCCCGTTTACAACAGGTTACTTTAATCCCTAAAACAATACTTCAAAACTCCAAGATCTTTTACTCTAAAGAAAACCCTTTAGGGAAACAATTCATATACCATCACTCGCAGACACAACAATATCATCAACATGATCAATAAGGATGATACACCTGACAATCTAGTGTCGATAAATTATTGAATGATCCTTAGATGATTGTAGTAAATATGGGTGTAAACGAGCCAGACCAAGTATCTCCATTCTCGAGTTCGGCTCGTTTAACTTCTACCGAGCTCACAAAGACCAGACTCGAACTTGACTTCGTTAAAAAGCTCAAACTCAGCTCGATAGGCTCGTTCAAGCTCAAATTTAAAATTAATTTTTTTTTAAGTTAAAAATATTTAAAGAAAGATTTAGATACTTAAATATTACTATATAATTACATAAAATTATAAAAATACAAAAGGACGCGAGACTCGTTCAGCATGCGAGGCTCGTTGGGCTCGCGAACCCAAATACCCCAAACTTGAGCTCGGCTCGTGCACTACTCGAACCGAGTTTTTCGACCTTTTTTCGAACCAAGCCACGAGCCGATCTCGAGCTGTATCATCTCGTTTACACCTCTAGTTGTAAACCAAATCCTAACACCACAGACACCACAGAACTAAACCTCTCAAACAAAGCTCTAAGAAACTGTCTCAAACCATATAACGATTTCTTTAGCCAACATACACACTGAGACTTTCCCTAAGCAACAAACTCATGTGATTGCTCCAAATACACTTTCTCACTAAAATCACTATGAAGAAAGTCATTTTTTACAACCAATTGATACAAAGTTCAACCCGAAGATGCAGCAAGAGAAATAAGAAGACGAACAGAGGTGGGCCTTGATTCAAGCTACAGTATTATCAAGATTTATCAACAATGTTATAAATAGTGTTATCAAGGGGACTAACTATCGCGATGTTAAGCTGAAGAGTCGCATTATGAAATTATGGAAAAAAGTGATTGAGGGTAGGTTGCGAAGGGTGACTAGAGTGGCTGAGAATCAATTTGGGTTCACGTCAGGGCGTCCTACTATGGAAGCCATTCATCTTGAGAAGGCGTACGATCGAGTGTCGAGAGAAAGTGGTTTAGTGGATGTTACAAAAGGTGTGAGTAAAAAATATATTGATGCTATTAAGGATATGTATATAAGGGCGATGACTTGTGCCAAGACGGTCGGAGGACTCACTCACGACTTCCCAATCACTATGAGTGTGCACCAGGGTCAGTATTGAGCGCGTACTTATTTGTATCAATCCTAGACAACATCAGGAGGGGTGTGGAGGAAGAAGCACCTTGATGCATACTCTTCCATCATCATCATCATCATTATCATCATACTCACGATCTCTTCTCACTAGGTGAGGTCGGCTAAACATGTACACAATATCCGACAAAAGAAGGTGTCAAATATTGTTTTAATGGATAAGACTCGAAAAGATGTCCAAGATAGGAGAGATAGACGGTAGCCTTGGAAACTAAAAGACTCCTCAGTAGGAATAAGATGAAATATATGAGGTGTGCATTTAGAGGTGAGGAGCAAAGTACCTCACGAGTGATGTTGGATAGATACGGTGTTCATAGAACAAACAAGTTTAAGTACTTGATCCCTTATTTAGGAGAAAGAAGAAATTAACGAGGACGTGATACACAAGATTAATGTGGGTTAGCAGAAATGGAGAGCAGTTTCGGATATCTTGTGCGACAGTAGGTACCTTTAAAGTTGAAAGATAAATTTTATCAGATTCCGATTAGACCCGCTTTATTGTACGAGACAGAGTGTTAGCCGATTAGGAAGAGCCAAGCGCAACGAATGACAGTGACATAGATACATATATTGAGGTGGAATCGCGGTATTATCCAACGGGAGAAAATAGAAAATAAGACGAGGGAAAGACGTTTGTGTTGGGTGGCTCACATATGATGAAGGTCAGATGCGTCTATTAAGAAAGTGAAGTTTACTATGTTGAAAAGTAGGAAGAACAGGGGAAGGCAGAAAAAAACTTAGGATGAAATAATTCATACGAAGCTTATCATGTTGTAACTTACCATAGCAGATGTTTTACATCGAAGGGATTGAAAAATGCGGATACATGTGTGATTAGCGCAATTTTGTGCACTAATCCTCTGCTTAATGTTCTCCGAATTTGATATTATTGCATGACATTTTTGTGCATTATTGGTTCCTATTGAAGCTAACCTGTCTTTTAGGAAACTTGGTGGAAAGAGTGAATGTTTCAGGTTTTCTTGTGAGTTCGGTCTTCTCTCTTACCGAAGATGATGATCACCGGTTCCCTGTTGTCCAAAGAGAACTCCGGGTACGACACTACGGACTAGGAGAGACTTCTCTATACA
>JAOWBR010210624.1:0-17956 GCA_028571145.1 Dionaea muscipula
AAAAAAAAACACTTAATTGAAATCAGAGGTAGAGCTCGAGATAGTGTCTGTCGAGTCTGTCGAGACGAGCTCTATCCTTATTTCTGTGAGCTCGTCAAGCTCGAGGTCCAGCTCGT
Source organism: Dionaea muscipula (assembly GCA_028571145.1). NCBI lineage: Eukaryota > Viridiplantae > Streptophyta > Magnoliopsida > Caryophyllales > Droseraceae > Dionaea > Dionaea muscipula. The sequence goes on from JAOWBR010210624.1 coordinate 117, forward strand.
CAAGCTCGAGGTCCAGCTCGAGCTCGAACTCATTAAAATTAAATAAGCATAGCACGTTTATAAAAATATTCGACTCGGTTTGGCTCGTTTACACCTCTAGGTACGGGGATACTGTATGTTATAATTTTTCAATAATAATGTTTATACTATCAAGATTCATGTATGTGCATTTATATAGTTAAAAGAAAGTTGCTTCAAAATAAATAAGATTTGTAACAAATTAACAAGATTGATAATAGAAAATAGTAGTTCAATAATATAATAAAACTGACCAGGACTTTAACAACCAAATAGCCTAGCGTAGAACAACCGTCAAACAGCCAAATCGTACAGGAGAGCATCGGACCGGTGGTCTAATGAATTTTTTTTATCGGTTCAGTTTCTAATTTTATAAACTGTTGGTTAACCGGTTTGATTCGGTTTCAAAATTTTAAAACCAGACCGAACCGTTCAAACCGTTGAACCGTTCAAAAAATTAAATAATTATAATTATATATTTTATATTTTATAAAATATATATATGTATGTATAACATAATATCAGTAGTTGTAGTTGTAGTTGTAGTTGTAGTTGTAGTTGTATACGATATACATTAATGTATATCTAGGTTTTAATATGCTCTAAATGAACTTTTAATAACCCTAAACTTTTGCTCTGCTTTAAATAAACTTATAATACTAGATTTTCGTTTAATGTGTAATACTAATTTCTTTTCTTTTTATATAGATTTTATAAAAATAAAGATGACTCATCGAGTAGTAAATATTAATCAATAATTCATGAAATATCCTAATAAATAGGATTGTTAGTCCTGTAAAGTTTAATTTGTGAAGTTGTTATGTATATGTAGAATATAGTTTTGTAAAATTGTTATCAAAACCGTTCAAACCGAACCGGATTAGACCGTTATTTGCATGGTCCGGACCGGACCAGACCGTTATTTGAAAGATCTGATTTGGTCTGAAAAATCAAAAACCGATGAATATGTATATAGTTTGATTTTTTCTACAAATCGCACCGTACCAGACTCCGTGCATCCCTACTAGAAATGTCACCCCAATTTTTAGTTCAAATGTCCAGAAAACATAAAAACAATTCACTCTAATATCCCTGACCACCCATGTTCTTCTGGTGGCCCTTCACTGCCTTGAGTGCCTTCACCTTCATCTACATCTTGAAATGTCATCCTTTCCAATTCCAGTTCATCAAGAGAAAGTTGTGCAAGCTCTCCCACTTCTTGTCCATCAATGTCCAACTGATCTCCACCTAAAACATCATACAAGGAAATTTGTCGTCACTTAACAGATAGTAATGACGGATTAGTTGTACTAAATAATAGAAAAAAAAATATCGACTTACTAATGTCCCAATATTTTGAAGATCCTTCGGTGTGCTCCTTGCTCTTCCTTGAGAGGAGGCGGAGATTGCAATGCACAAACACTAGGTCTTCAGCTCGACTTATTGCTAGCCGGTTCCTCTTCACACTTTGAATCACCGAATATGTATTTCAATTCCTCTCACAACAAGAGGAAGAAGCAGGCTGTGAAAACAACTTGAAGGCTAATGCTTGCAACAAAGGAGTTGAAGCCCCATGATTGGCCCACCATGAAATAGGTTCCTCAAACATTCTGGCATCAATGATCTATGTCTGTCCAAAGTATTCATGCTCCATACTCGGAATAAACTCTTCGCAAATCACTATGATTTGGAAAGGGCCATTTGAAACACTTGCTTCTATTCAAGGAAACTTCGTGATCCTCATGTGGTGCTACACGTGGAACTCCATTACCTCCACTATTTAGCCAAGCATCACAATAATACTTCGGGACCAAAGAATGTGCCATACAATGCAGAGGGGTATTACTTTTGTTCCATCTACTCACCAAAATTTGGTGAACAGCATCAAAAAAAAAAACAAAAAAACTAGATTGACCAATAATTATGTCTTCTCCTTCATGTTCAAATATCCTTTTTTTTACATTTTCAATCATAGTATCCCACATATCATATACTAATGCAAAACTGGAGAATCTGTGTCAGCTATCCTCAACATGTCAATGATTGATTCAGTAAAACTTAGGAGATGATCCAACTGATCCCAAAAAGTGTCATCAACAATGCATCTTTTCACTTCACGAGCTTTAGTTTCAGCAATTACATTTCCATCAGCCCTATATGACTTCCAGTTTGGATCCATCACCATGTTTTCAAGAGAAGTCTTAACTTCCATTAGACGTTTAGCCATGATAAAGCTAGATGCAAATCTAGTTTCTGCTACACTTTGCAATTTCAGATTAGTGTATCGATGGAATATGTAATTTGCCATGCTGTGATTCTCTGAAGAGATTCCAAATTCAGCCGTGTCCAAATTTTTTTGGCCGCACCCGGCGCAGATCCCGCACCCATACCCGTGTCGGATCGTGTTGATACGGGTACGGCACAATTTCTGGCGAGTTTGCGCAACATAGCCGGTACCTTGCGCCGCCACCTTGTTTGTGCTGATTATATTGCCTGTACCTCATCCAGCATGGAGCCAACATCATGCGTGCCTGGTAAAGACGACGAGAATGTGGCCATAATCTTGGATGATAAAATGGCTACCAAGCTGTATGTGTTTGTTCATAACCCTTTTCTTCTACCGATTCTATTCAGCTGCTAGAGGGATTTTGGCACCACTGCTCGTGTAAAAACTTGTGTTTTCTTGTGGGTTTGAACAATGGTTCAAAATTTGGATTTCCTTTAGGGAAAGAGCTTCACACCTAGACTGAAAAGATATGTATTAACATTATTAGTTTCAGAGAGAACAGCACATAGAAAGAGCATGAGATTTCTCTTCCAGGTGATTGGCATAGTTTAGCTCGAATCAAATCCAATTACAACAGCTCTATTCATATCTACAGTCGGTGAACATTAATAGAACTCTGCAGTTTTACCAAAAATTCCTCTTAATAGATACCAAACGCTATATGCGCATAATATAAGCCTCAGTTGTGGCCGGACTTCCGTGGTAGTTGAGCTCCACAAATGTTCCACCTCCAACGCCCTTCGCCAATCTCCCAGGATTCACACAGATGCAGTTAGTCGGCTGCTTCATCAACTCATCTTTTCCTTTGGGCGACAGCACCTGAATTCATACGGTAAAATTCTCTCAAAACATTAAAGCAGTTCTCAGACACTGGACATGTGGGATACTGGAATATGCATCTCAACCATTTCATTTCAACTATTCCATGATATCTAGCTGGCCTTTTGCACAGAATTAGAGAGTGCACCATCCCAGATTTGTGAATTAATCCCACAAGGATAAAGAATTTTGTGAAATAAAGTGGCTCAGGTCACTGAATCTCCATATCATCAAACTGGGGATAATTGGGTCATGTCTTCAGTTTCGACTGAATTCAATCAAGGTCATTCAACATGAAAATCTTGGAAAAAAAAAATATATACGCTCACGTCTTAAGAATATCATGCAGAGTACATGTATCCTATAAGATGTCCGAGTTAAGTTCATCTAGTCTGTGGTTAGCTTTTCTGAGTAGTGTCTAGCCGTGTTCCTGCTATGTTTCTAAATCATGTCAGAACATGTTCATTAGTATGTAAAATTGAGGGTGTGAAAAAACATGAAAAGCTAATGTATAAAGTTGTTTGAGAGCATGTAAAAACATTGAGTGAGAAAAATTACTGTAGCTCCACATTGGTACGGTCACTATAGCAAAATAAAAAAAATAGAAAAAAAAAACCGAAAAAAGAGTCTCGCCCCCCCCCCCCCTCCCATTACAATTTCATTCCATTGAGTTCGTTTTAGAGGATCTCAAAATTCGATACATAATTTGTGCGTACCTATGTGAGATATTTTGACTCAACACTCAAATGAATAGTGCAAAATCAGTAAATTTCGAGTGAAAAAGTGCACCACTGGACATGCTCTCAGCATTGCCCACCAGTATTTGCAAGATATATTGTCCATGGAACAGCTTGCTTTAACAATTAGAAGGATGAGCAATAGTAGCCTCAGACAGTACCTTGATAAAAGGAGACAAATCAGATGGCAGAATGAGTATATCAGGAACTGAAACAATATCTAGAGCTTCTGGAGCAATTGAGAAGTCCAATGGAACTCCTTCGGCAGGTGGATACAAGGGATAGAAGCTGTTGCGGACAAACAAGAGTAACAAACTGCCATTTTTTTGAACAAATTTCAAAGACAGGGTTAATTTTCCAAGATGGTTATTATAACGTGCCTGTGCTGACTGATAATATGTGTTGCCAATCTACCAACACGATCCTTGTCCTTCGAATGCCGTGAGATTTCCTCTCCACTAAGCTGCCTCAGGATGTCAACAGTACAACAACTTATCTTCACCTGCACCACAAAAAACCTGCAATTTAAAACAAATTTGTGTTCTAGTGTAATAGAGAAAAAAAAAAAACAGAAAGAAATACCACAAGTTAATTAGGATAATGTACTTATACAAATATCCACCCTAAAAAGTTGAATACATGTCTGGACACTGGAGGCAGGTATTTCACACGTCATTCTGCAAGAAGGATCCTATTTTTGGCACATAAAAACCACACTATACGAGAAATAAAATCGATGGTCACGATATAGACGTTTAAAAAAACAGAATGCGTAGATATTTTTTCTCCAGGGTAGAGAAAAATAACAGTGGACGTTGGACAAATGATGGACCAGTGTTCATCAGCAATAGTATTTACCTCATTAGCATCAAAAACTCCTGGATTACCGAGGCTGGTTATCTGAGCAGAAACATTTTCAGTACAGTAATTCTTTAAGATTCCATTTAGGGTCAAAAACACAGGACCCGGATTGATGGCATAATATTACCTGATGTCTAAGATCAGCATTGCTTAGGTCAAAAGGAGGCTGCAACATCGAAGAAATCCAAGATCAGTATACATTAAAACATCACCGGACCCAGCCTACCACACCCAAAATAAAAACAGAAGGAGAAGACAAAAAAACAGCCATCAGCTTCATATATTTATGGTCATTGTTTACTCACAAACTAACTCACCTGAGGGAAAACAAAATCATGGTTAGCATCTCGTATGGATGGCACCAGAATTACACGAGCAGCAGACCCAATATACTCCACATGGTCTTGCAACTAGAAAGCATAAAACAGATGTGAAAATGGCAAATCTGTCTTTAAGCCCCCATAATAGCAAAGGCCCACTGGAGCACATACCCTTCTCAAAATTTCCTGATGAAATACTTCATCAAAGCTTCGGTCAAAAGTTAATTTCTTAATCTCTGGATGTTCGGAGTCAACAAATGGTCCCAACTGACGAACATGAGATATAGTCATCACCAGTAGAAGAAAAGCAGCTCAAGAAGGTAGCCAGCAAGGAATATGCTTTTTACCAACATAAGCAACTGAGGCTGCTTTCTAGCTGCATGTGCCAGAAACTCTTTTAGAGGCTCAAAAAATAGGTTATCTGTTGTTGTAAATGGGCCAGCTGCTATAATCTGTGAAAGTGGAATGAATGGAAAAAAGATGCGTATGAGAAAATGTAATGAAAGCAAATAAGATACAAACACTTAAAGGGGAAATGCATATTACTCCTTTACTGTGAAGTTTGTGAAGTATCGATACATAATGTGCACATTGCAATGTGAACCATGTGTAAAAAATCCATTCTAATTACCCATCATTTTCTTGATTTAGGGCTTTAGTCCTTGGATGTTCTTGTATAATAGTTGTCATTAGTAGCATCATTAATGCTTAGTCTTGTTTTATCCACCCACGAAAGTAGAGAGCTCCACACGAGCTATTATAGAGAGAAGTGGAGTATCCACATCATCATCATCATCATCATCATCATCATCACCACACTAATTGAATGATCTAAGACATCAATTGTGGTATGTTGCAACAGCTAAAGATCCTCTTTAACCACCACACTTTAAGATTTTTTCAGTCTTCCTCTGCTCCTCTTTCCGACTAATTGAATCATTTCTCCCTCCTTACAAGAGCCCCACACGAACATAAGATTTGTCATGAGCCACAATAGCTTCTGAGGATAAGATTTGTCTTACAACGCACCACTTGTATAATTCTTTAGCCTCTATAATTTGAAGGCTTAAGAACCAAGTGTGTAACCCATTAAAGCAGTAGAATACCCCACCCCACCCCAAAAGGAAAACAAAAAGAAAAAGGTAAAAAAGGGAAATCTAAAAACATTTAAACCATCATTCTCTTCCTTAAATGCTTAACTTACTGTATAGGTGAATAACTACCTTTACCTAGCTAGTTCTGAAACTGTTTATACTCTTTGCATACCCTGGTTGCAAAAATGCACACAAATTCACCACGTATAAATCTCATGGACCAAATTTTACATTTTTCCCCTTAGCATTCTTTAGCCTCATTAGCATTGATGGTCATTTCTCCAACTGGTTTTTCCAAAGATTTTGAAGTAGAAGCATAAATGAAGTAAAGAAAAAGAATAAGAGAAAAATTGGCTGTGACTAGAAGGCAACAATACATAGTCTTTTCTGCTTGCAAACTAAATCCAGGAATGCAATAGCTTGCTTACCATGGATAGCTCAGCTGGTACACCTGATAAATCATTTGAAACAGACTCCAGTTCAAGAGCTTGTCTTTTTGCAGGATGTGCATTTTCATCCATGCAGATGGGAAATGGTATAGAACCTACAATCTCTGTCGCAATCAAACAATGTCCACTAGGATTGTTTCCTACTATTCCCACCACCTGAATAAGACACCAACCATCTGATATCATCATACATATCAGAAAAAAGTTTCAACTAGAGGCAACACAAGTGAGCTTTAGTCATACCTGCCCTGGGAAAATTGAATAGTAGCCCACTTTTCCTAGATCAATGCGCACACGTTGTCCTCCTGAATGCTCAACACTGTAAAATTTGTCTGGGGACCGTAGTTAGAGATAACAAAGCTAAACTAAAGCAAAAGCTTTCAGTAGACATGACCATGTGCTTCTCATCAGGTATCTGGGTTAAGAGATCTCCTCCTACATCAGAGGCCAAGTATTGTGATGTATGCTGACTAGCAACCTCGAGCTTTGGCAATGAGCTAAGCACAACTCACATGGCCACTAACCATAAACAATCATGCAACAAAGCTTCAAGATTTTTTTCCTGCTTATGTTTTTTGTTACGCAAAAATCAAACAGGAAGCTGCTCATTGCTTGTTTTCTTCAATACTACTGACTTCCATCCATTTTCTACGATCAAGTTAATTTGGGCAGACTAATAGTACTTGAAAGACGAAAGAGATATTGTACCTGCTTTGTAGTAAGACAGAATTCTCATTCAAATGACCTTCTCCATCGCAAAAGATCATGCCCACAGCAAATATACTTTGCTGAAATGTTATTTCCATCGGATGCATTGGCATCATAACACATTATAATAAAGGACACGGTTTTAGTATAGGTGTCAAAATGATGCACCGTGTATCAATTTGGTTTGTAATCAGGAGTAGAAGCAAGAAGCATAAGTACCGGAGAAGCTACTGTAGGGTCCAATGGTCGATCATAACAGCCACATGCTATGAGTGCCGATGCTCGTTGTTTAATGCGTTGTTCAAGAGAATAAAACTAAATCTCCAACAATATACGTCAATATTTATGTTACTGACTCAAATTATTCACACAATTTATTAGAAGTATGTTTTACCTTGTCTTCAATTCGGTTGTACATAAATCTGCAACCAGGAGCTGGGCTAGATCTCTGAACAGCCAAAGAGCATCTCTTCCTGGGTTGAACTTTTCTGATAATGTCGTCGTTACTAAATGCAATCTCTTGGTCTGATCTTGCCTTGTTCTCTCCGGGCAGTTTATTGAACTCGGAATGAACTACAAATTTGTTGGTTCTTTGCCCGAAGGGGGTCATAAGATTTGATGTTTTTACAGATGAAAGAATGCCTCCATTTGCTGAGGTTGCAGAACTGGGCGACTCATTGTGGTGTATGGGAGGTCGGTGTGTGGGGGTGTCTACAATACCATCTTTTGTATCTTCCTGTTGAGCATTCAAAATCCTGCAAAGTGTTTGGCTTCATTGACCACAACTGAAAGGAAAACTTGTAACACTATGCTCCCATTTTCTTCAGGGACTCAACAGTTGGCAAATTGAAACTTTGCACTTCCTAAACTTAATAGTTCATAATTCAATTTTATTGTAGACATTGTGAAACATCTTAGCACTGCAAAAGCATATGATGTGCTTCACTATCTAGTCAAATGATACAAATACAAGAGAAAATCCAGAATTTAGGAGAAAGAAGCACTTACAGTATCTGATCATGACTTGAAAAATATGGAACTTTGACTCTAATACTAGTGGATATTCACAACAAAATGTTTATTACTCACATATCAACATCATTGATGGAGTAGACATGAAAATTTAGCTCCTCCTTGAGGAACGCTTCTTTCTGCTCATTTTGTAGGAGCAACAAGAATCCATCCATCTCAGCATCTTGAACTCTCGAATCATTGAATTGCCTGACACATTATTTTCAAATCAGGTATCCCACCAATCAATATTGAAGCCAAAAGTTCTACTTATCAAATTGTATATATAGCAAAGTCTCACTTTCTAATTTGCTCCACTGAGTAACATAGAGAGTGTTCAGAACTATGCACATGGTATTACTACAAGGGTAATTCAATCCCGCTAAAGGGGCAGACAGATCTACAACGGGAATGGGTCCCCCTGTCCCCAATCCTCTCTCTCAACCCCCCTCCTCCTCATGTATTGCCTTCAGCACCCCCCTCCTACTGTGGATCCTGCTCCCTGTCATGCTATGTAGCATGACTCGTTACTACAAGCAGTCCCATTAGCCCACATGCAGCAAAACAAGATATTGACTTTTTCACTATAGAATTATCCGATTCCTTCCAACAGATTCTTCTTTCCTGTTCCTTGCACAATCCTAACATGAGAATCCAATGTCTAGATTTCACGCCCTCCTCACACGGAGTGCCAATATAAAAAAGAGACATGAAATTTGCGGTACAACCTCTCTAGTTAATAGGATCCTCCTCCTCCTACCTTGCCCATGGACACAGACTTCTACATCCTCAACTCTACTGTTTCTTCCCCACCGTTAATCAGACAGAAAATCCCTTACTCTAAAATCACGATCGAAACCCACGGGCGATAAGAAAAGAGCCTTCGAACAAAAATATTACTCTCCAATGTACAAAAGTACCGTCGGAATCTGAGAACAACAAATTTTTGGTAAGAGGAAGCTTGAAGAGGCCAACCTGTTGAGATAGTACACCTCCCAGCTCGAGACGAGATCCGAAGGCGAAAGCTTGAAATTGATACAAAATGTGAGACCTATTAATCCATTTAAAAAGGCATTAGCAGCTTTAAGAGTAAATTCACCAGCTTTCGACGCGAATTTTAGATCTACGAGTGAAGTTTTTTCGAGGGGAAAAGGGGATGCGCAGAAATCCTTACATTTGCGGAGAACTCGTTCGTCGTCGTCGATGGTGAAGCCCGCCTTCTCAAACTCGGCTTTGATTTGAGCTTCCATTGCTACTGCTGATGCAAATCAAACCTCTAGGGTTTTCGGATTTGCGAATTTGCGCAAAATGGCGGGAAACTGCAATCTGCACCTGCCGGTACTTTCCCCGTTTATTATATGAACCTTTGGGCCTGTTTTGGTTGGTCGGGCTTCAGTAACAGAAGTGTATTATGTATCTATCTATCTATTATATAAAACCTGACATATTTTGAAATATATCACCTAAATTATATCAAGATATTTTTAACTGTAGGATGATAAAAAAGACGGAAAGAAATGTCAACCGTCGGATTAAAGAAAGGTATAGTGAGATAATAAATAGGGTGTAATAAATTAATGGGGTGAATAATAAAGTAGGGTGGAGTTAATAAAGTGAGGTGGAGTTGGTAATAAAGTGGGTTGATGTGGGGGGACAATATTTTTTTATAATATTAATATTTTTAATAAAAGTGATTTTTTTAAATAATTTATTTAATAAAAATTATATAATATTATTCTCAAAATTTTTAAAATGTTGGGGTAATCCAAATAAGACTAATATTAATACAATAATTTCGAATTTTTAATATTATTTTATGATTTATAATTTTATTTTTTCGTTGATTTTTTTGAAAGAGTTGCTAATATATATTTTTTCGATGTTTTTTATTGTGCGAGAGTGGAGTGCTTATCGTGCCGAAGGCACGGGTAACCGCTAGTCTATCTATATAATAAATCAAGACAACGCTCTTATTGGCTACCTCTGTTTCTCGGGTTTCTCCTTTTCACATCACACCACATAATATCACACAACCCTTAATTTATTTTTTTTATATCTTACTATATAATTTATCAAATACAAAAATATTATAGTCAAATGCATAATTTTTTACGGGAATCAAAATGAGTCTATTGTTGATATAATTTTTATTTTTTTATTAAAAAATTATATAAAATACACGACATAACACGGACACCATATGAGCGCACGGGTAATTTTTGTGAGAATAAATAAAATTGTAAGGATGTTACCGTACAAACAGTACGGTAATTTCTAGTCTATCTACATATAACGAAGTTTGGTATTTAAATTTATCCTATTTGAATTAAAATTTGTCTCACTTGGATAAATGAGTGGAGCGAAATGAGAGAAAAAAGGAGAGTGGCAGAGAAAAAAATTAAATTTTTAAAAAGGGCGAGAGTAAAAGAGAAAAAAATGAATTTTTTTTAAAAAATAATGTTTTTTGTTAATATTATTTTATTGATTTTTTTAAAGGGTTGGTAACCTATATTTCTAAGTAAAGAGAGTAAAGTGCTTATTTTCGGCACGGACAACCCCTAGTTTATAATACAAGAAAGTTCAAGGTTTAAACTATCTCCTTATAAAATGTGTTTAGACATTTTTCACCGTTGGATGAAAAAAAAAAAACGAAAAATATATTAACCGTCACATTGCCTATCATATTAGTCATCTCTAATCACATCTCACTCATATCAAACTCTAATCACCCTAACCACTACACACAATAAAGACTAACACAATAAAGCAATAATTTAGATGACTCAACTGCCACCGACTAAAGAATAGTCCTGATTTGATTTTCACGGGCTTATTAACCTTCGAGAAGTACTCATGAGTCATATAACTCATCATAGCCCTACATTTGTCGATCATCTGTACTCCTTCTAGAAACAGTCAAAAATTAGGTCAACAGTAGAATATTTTTTCTATAAATAGAGAGCATAATATCCTTATAGATGGTCTGCATATATCACTTGTGCTAAGGCCTATAACAATTATTATATTTTCCTTGACTTAGTGAAATTTTTTCTTTGTTTCAATTAAGCGTTTAAGCATTGTGTTCTTAAGTTCTTGCATTTGCATTCATCAATCCAAATTGCAAATCTCCATCACGTGACTCAGTAGTAACTCATCCCCCTTGTATGAACTAAAATCCGACCTTAATCAATTAATGTCCATATTAACTTACTAAAAACGTTAAGATTTGATTTAGGTTGCAAGTGTAAACTGTTATCACATAAGATCAAGTTGTAACCGATAATTCAAGCGAAGATGAATAGGTGGTAAAATCATTCCCTTTGTTTATTCTAAACTTATCTAATTGGTTATTGCTCCTTCATCACTCGAGTCTATTGCAAGTTTACGGTTAAGTTCTTAACTTCGTCAAATGCGACACCTCTTTAATTTTTCTTACTATAACTTGTTCATCATCGTTAACTATTTGTACGGTCTAGGTTAAGCTTTCATCTAAGCTGCCTTACTACCGCAAATACAATTCGTTGTGTATGTGTTCGTAGGGACCAGTATTAGGCGAGACGCCAAAAAGTGAGACACTTGTGTTTCTTATTTGTTAGCTAGAGTGGACTCTGTCGAATCTTTAACCAAACTCCCTAACTGCCATAGAAATCGATTCGTCGTATTCAGTGTCGTTAGCTAAGTACCTGAGCGTATTAAGTTGATTCTTACGTATAGTTTAAGGTTGGACTTAGTTCTCAACATCCATATTTTATATAAGTCTAATTTAGTTATTTCTCTTCTCATAGTTGACAATAGAGGAAGAGTTTGACACCCCCTACTTTTACGACAACTAGTACCTGGAGGAGGTGAATATTTTTGCCAGTGTTGCAAGAGAGAAATGTCAGTAGTTGAGTGTGGACCAAGCCTCATCGACCGTGACTTTACATTAAACTGATGTTGTGTATCTGATTTAGAAAAGAACCTTTACAGCCGCTACTTCGATAAATAAACTAGAGGTAGAGACCGATCCCTCTGTTGACTTATGTTGTTAACAGAGAGTTGTCACTGATTCTTACGTGATTTCATCTGCATTTCACCCACATCATTTCACCCCATCATCCGCAGCATTTTATCTTCAATTTCTGTCGCACTTTTCCATTTCTTTGTTTATCAGTAGCTGAAATCACCCTCGGTGATCAAGCGTTGATTTTGTGTTTTGTTACTTTATGTTCTTTTCTATCGTAGTTTGTAACACCCCCCCCCCCCATTTTACGTACTTTTCTTGTTCTCATCCCCTCTGAAGCTATCAGTCGCACAATTATAGTAGACTCCACTAGAAACCTCTTTTCCATGCAGGATCGACCTTGGACTCGTTGTTTACTACCTGTTAGTTTGCCGCATAGTCCCGAGTACCGTATCCAGGCTTCTACCACGAGTAGTGGTTCGGATACTGTGTTTGGTCTTCAAACAACGTTCGTGTTATTCTCACGACGCCGCGGACGCTTACCACTTGCCCCATGGGAGACCCTCTTTCATATTTCCCACACTCTTTTCCAATTCGGCAGACTCCAGAGCAAACATCACTACAAAAAATAGGTCATTACCAACGGCCAATATCCGTCGGTAATCTGTCGCTACAGCCTCATCCGTCGGTAATCCGACGGAAACAACCATCGAAAACAACGTGGTTGCTAATTACCGACGGACGGGATATTCCGTCGGTACTTACCGACGGATAAGGGAAACCATCAGTAGGTTCGTCGATAGTTGTCAACCGATTTGTACCAACGGATTTACATATCCGTTGATGATGCCGTCGGTTTATTCAAGCAGATTACCGACGGATTATGTTTTTCGTTGGTAATTACAACTCCTACCGTCGGTGTTCCGTCGCCCATCCATCGCTATCTTCTGCATTTTTTGTGTGCATATTCCGTCGGTAACTTCTGCAGATTCCGTCGGTAACTTCTACAGAATTCTGTAGAATTCATTTGCAAACTAAACAAACCCACCTGCATAAAAAATAAGCACAAAAAACAAGCATATCAATACCATTCGCAATCACAACACCATTCACAACCACAAACCACAACCACAACTTCGTCCACAAAGCCCCGTCATCCACAAATTATAAACAAAATATCAAAATACATAAATTATGAAGAAAATATCAAGAAATCTATATTACAAAACAAAAATATATGAAAAAAATATCCGAAAAAAATACGTCACGTGCGTGCTCGAGACCGGGACATGTGGAAGAGCGTATACCCAACAACTGCCACGTGGGTGCGCGACGTGGTCCGGCTTAACGAAGGAGATTTATGGGAGCGTGAGAGGCACGCATGAATCCGGGTTACATGCGTGGGAGAATTCAAGCTCGGCCAACATCGGTCGGTTGGCTAGCAGACCCAAGGCTGGTCACCGACCGGCCAGACCCTCCAAGACCAGTCGGGTGACCGGGCAGCAACATCAATACCGGTCCGGCGGCCTCCATCTCTAGCTCAGGCGTCCTTTGCGTGGGTGAACACTTAGGCTCCTCAACGGCTTCAAGCCCGCATGGCCATGCATGGCATTACAGGATCGGTCATGACTAGGGCTATACATGGGTCGGGTTTCCGGGTTGTCGAACCGGGTGAACCCGACCCGGTTAGTTTAATTACCCTTAGGACCCAACCCAACATCCAATCCAATTATGATCGGGTTGTCGGGTCCCGGGTTACTAGGTCATCGAGTCACCAGGTTCGGGTCCGGGTTGATTCTGATGACCCGGTCAGTTAGATTTTTTTATTTTAATTAGTTTTAGTTTATTATTAATTAAAAAATAATTAATTTAACTCGGTACTACAAATTTAAATTATTATTATTATTATTATCAGGATATAAGAATAATAATTAAATTCTTATATTCTCACTCTCACATATATATATATCTACAAAAGATAACTATATAGCTTAAAAAGCTTGTGAGTTAATATCTCAATTCCTCAAGTGTAGTTAATTATTTATAGAACTCCCTTGCATGGCCAATTGCCCCTCCAGCCGATGTGGGAAAGAATGTGTGGCTCCTCCCTTGTTTTCACTATACTAGGCAAACTTGAAGAATTTTTTTCCCACATCCCAGATCGCCTAAATGGAAGGAAGTGAAGGGTTGAGTAGTCTATAAATTCTCAACCTCCCTTTCCACTTCCTTATTCATTTGGGCTTATTTCCAATTGGCTCATGTGCAATTAGACCAATCGGTCAATTCCAGTCCGGACTTGGCAGCCCATTCCAGTCCAGACTTGAGTCAATTGACATTTGACAATTGAATGCCTTTTTGATCGGGTAATCGGGTCACCCCATTACCCAATTTTAAAAAAATTCTACACTCGAAACTCGACCCGTGTAAGTCTTGGACCAGGTCAACCCGACCCGGTCTAAACCGGGTCAACCCGATCCGGTCCAAATAATGACCGGGTTCGGATCGGGTGACCAGGTTTCATTGCACACCCCTAGTCATGACCAAGACCGGTCACATGGACCATGCATGCAAGACCGGTCATGTTATACCCCGTGCTTTTATATCCAATTTTATATTGATTTATGCTTATTTATGATCATTATATCATTTTAGAGATTTTCAGTTTTTGGGTGAATAGTGTTTCTATGAATAGTGTTCTCGGGTTTTATATGGCGTTTTGGCTACTTTTTGCATTGCATGTCGTACGATCGATTTGCTGATATCGGCATGACCGGTATGATGAGACATGAACTATGAGTACCATTTTGACATATGTTGACTATGTGGATTTTTGCGGATGAGTCGGTTTATGATGTGACGATTTTTGAGGTTTCGAATTTGGATTCATTGTGACCGTCTTTTGATTTTGTGATTTTTGGTGGTGAGTTTGAGGCCTTACGGATTAGTTTTCACGCGTGATGAGGTGATTAAGGTTGTTAGTTATGTTATAAGTTAGCCACTATTGTTGACTTTTATCCCCTGCATTTATGGTGGAGTGTAGGCTTGGTTTAGGGTGGATTTTGCTTGATTTTTGGCTGAAGTTCAGCCTTTCCTTGGCCTTGTACACATGAGATTCAAGGGAGAAGGAAGAGAAGAAGAAGAGGAGAAGAAACTTAAGAGATTCATGGGTTTTTAGTGATTTCTTTCCCTTTACTTTGAGTTCATCCTTTCTTCTTGCTTGAAGATCATCTTAGAAACCTGGGAGTCCTTCACATTGATTGTTTTTTAGGTAATCCTTGGTTTTTTCATAGTTTCCATTTGGTTTAATGCCTTGATGTGTTTTTCATGAAGGTAGATTTGAGTTTTGCTTGTGTTTGATGAAGTTAGTTGGTTTGACATGGTTTGAGATGTTGTTTGATACTTGTTAGAGATCTTGGAGATGTTTTTTGGATGAGTTGTATGTGATTCATGGTGTTCCTTCTTGTTTCTAGGTTTTAAAGTGTTTGGATTGATTTTTGAAGTGGTGATCTTGTGATTTAGGGTGTGTTGATGTTGTTTTGAGGTATAGTATGTTTGGTTTCATGTTTTGGCATGTGTTGGAAGCCTTGGATCGAGCTTAGGATGATTTTTGGTTAAGGTTTCTTGTTCCTGGTTTTTTTTGTAGATTCTGTGTTCAGGAAAACCGGTCGACCGAGTAGGATTTTCGGCCGGCCGCGTTTTTTACCCCCTCTCTGTTGGCAGAAACCAGCCGGCCGGTTTCTGAAAACTGGCCGACCGGCTTCTAGGTTGTTCTTGAGGTTTCTTTCCATTTCCTTTGGTTTGGTTTGAGGAGACTTGGAGGTGGTCTTAGGCTCGTCTTAGGGGATCTTTAAGGTCCAGTTTTGGGATTGTTTTGAGCTCGTTAGCTAGTCTATTTGGTTAGTTGCCGTTTGTCGGTTTTTGAGACTTTTATGCATGACTTTGTGCCAGGGACCGGTGGTGAGCCAGTGGAACATCTTGTGCTCGGTTAGGGACTCTCTTGACATTGTTTGATCGTGGTTGCTCAGGTGAGATGTTGTACGGACTATCGATATTTAGGAAGTAAGCCTTTCTCATTGTTTTTGGCATGATTTCACTTATGGTAATGGGTACCGTAGATGCATGGTTTATGTTTGAAAACCATCTATATTGAGACATTGATTTCTACTGTTTTGTCCTGTATGCCCTATTTTGGACATGGGATATGGATATGGTTTTCAAGTCCTTAGAGTGCTTCTCTGGTGAGAAACCAAAGCCACCTTTGGGTGTCACAACACCCTGAAGTTCTTCCGTGCGCGGCGGGGGAATTAGGGTGGTACCTCATGAAGTTACATGTTCGCGGTGGTGCCATACCGGGATGTACTTCATGTAGGCATTACTGGGGTATCCTAGCTGAGTGATCTTTTTATATGGCCTATTATTATATCCATTATTGCCATGGTCCGTGGTTTTATTCTAGTTATTGTGGATACAAATGATGCATGATTTGAGTGAGCATGAATTGCATGTTTTATTCATTTACCTTGTGCCGTATTTTATCTCACCGGCTAGTGATGGCCGACAGATTTTACCCCTACTTGTTTTGGCAGGTGACTCTTGACTTCTTAGTTGGATGCGGCGGGGAGCGGTTTTGACCTCATAGGATTTTTATGTCTTTCTGCTGCATATTATTTGGATACTCTGATTTAGATTAGACTTGATGATCAATTTGGAAGTTGTTTCCCCGTTGTGGGACTTGTAGTTCGGTTTTATGTATTTCATGTGTGCACGTTTTCATGCATGATGATTTGATTACCTATATCTCGGTGATGGTTTATTTTAAGTATCTTGTATCATCTCTTTTGGATTCAATGACCCGTGGGTCACCCCATGGGTTATCGCCGGTAGCACTCGGATTTGGGTGTTACATTTGTGGTATCAGAGCGGGTCGGTTCATTACCGATTCGGCTCTATTTGAGATAGTTTTTAATGTGGACCTTAGAGTCTTGTTTTCATGTTTTCTTAGAATGAGGCACCGTCTCTCGTTATCCATAGGTATGTTTCTCCTTTTACTTTCTTGGTATTTGATTTCTTTGCACTCATGTGCTGCTTTCTACCTTGTGGGGTATCGTTTCAGTATGGTGAGCACCAGGACGAGTGCGAGGCAGAAGGAGACACCTCCGGAGGTGACACCCCAACGGGGACGACCTCCACTTACTAGGGGTTGGAGCTCGGCGACTGGTGCAAGGACTAGTGCAGTGCCAGTGACACCTGTTGTGGCTGATGCGACAGGATCAAGTGGACCGAGGCTGTTTGATGAGGAGTAGGACATCATCAGACAGTTTAGAGCACGGTGAGAAGATGCATATGCTAGAGAGGATGCATATGTTCGGGACGATGAGGTTCAAGGAGATGAGGATGAGACCGAGGAGGATGGGGTACGACGCCCTTAGAGGGTTGACCCCATTTTAGCCCAAGTTCCTAGGAGAGCACCACTTGCACCTGCACCGACAGTGGTGGCTCATGCTGAGGAGGAGTTTCAGGGCCGATTGTTTGACCGATTCTTAGGGGCTAGACCCCCTACTTTTGCTGGCTCCACTGATTCCATGGATGCCAG
>JAOWBR010210735.1:0-17950 GCA_028571145.1 Dionaea muscipula
AATAGTACAACTGAATTTGGATTATTCCTGGTCCCCTCTAGACACTTGACATTTTCATGAATTATTGTATTTTTCTTATTTTTTAATTGCTGCGCCTATAAATAGGACACAACTTGTAATTGTAAAGGGTGTTGAAGAATTGAATGAATCTGATATCCCTTTCCTCCATTTCTGTCTGAGTAGCGTTCTCATCTCTAGGTCTAACTTTTCATCCCCTTCACCTTTACCTTCACTTTACTCTGTTCTCACCTCCTTCATCTAATTCTCATCCCTTTCACATCCTCAACTCCTTTGCTCTGTTAATCTCTCATCCCCAATTCACCAGAGCATCCTTGCTTATATCGGTTACTGTTCCATTGATTTGGTTCGATTATACTACAATATCTCATTAATCACTTATCGTAACAATATAATCTCGCTTTTATCGTTATCCTTATATTATAATTATTATGCTTATTATTTAATTGGCTCCCCAAATAATATCTTTATTATTATTTAGTCCACATTCTCCTTATCATTTATATGATGGTCAATGATATGGTCAATGGTCCCATTATTTATTTTACATCCTTGCTCATATCGGTTACTGTTCCATTGATTTGGTTTGATTATACTACACTGGTATCAGAGCTTCATTCTCACCATCCATATAACAATGGTGTACACGGGGACTAGACCCAAGGGAGGCGATGCTGAAAACTCTGATTCGATTGCAATAGTCACCGTGAATCCAGAGGCAGACCCAATGCAACAAATGATGATGATGATGATGATGGAGACTCAAAAGCAGATGCTTGCTTCCATGAACACACGAGAACAGAGAGAGGAAGTGAGGGAGCTCAAGCTCGCTGAAGTCCTCGACAAGATTTCCCCTCGATTGGAGAAGCTTAAGGTATCGAATCCTACTTCGCCTGCTGTTGCTGAGACTAATCCTAACTCTGGGGTGAATTTGAGCCCAGTAATTCCTCTTGGTTTTGACTCCCCAAGATCACTTCCCCTGTCTTCTGTTTCGGATAAGGGAAAAAACCATGTGACCTCACCAGCCTAGAGTGGGTTGAATCCAAACCCCGTTCCTTAATCCTCAATACCCATCATTCTCACCCAATACCCAGTCACATCCGCCACTATTAACCAACCCCTATAAACCCAGCTACACCCCAAAACAAGCCTCGTCATCATATATACCCCCTCCAACGCCACCAAATTACCCACCGTACACCCAACCATATACCCCAGTCGAACCCCCGCCACAACAGTACCATTACCATTTACCAAAACTGGATTTCCCATCTTTTGATGGAACTGAGGTGAGGAGTTGGATAAGGAGGACGGAGAGGTACTTTAGTATCATGGGCACGGAGGAATGGCGGAAGGTGGAAATGGCAGCCATGTACCTTACTGAGAAGGCGGAAGTATGTCTCTATGACGCCATGGAAAGGCATGAGATGAGGGACTGAGAAGAATTAACAAGTGTCGTGGCGGCAAGATTTGGGAATGAGTACCAAAAAGATGTTGAGGAATTCAATAGGTTAATGCAATGAGGGAGAGTGGAGGAATACATCGAGAAGTTTGAGGAAGGGCATCATGAGATGTTATAAATTTACCCCTACCAAACTGAGGAGTATTTTGTTTCAAGTTTTGTGGGAGGACTAAAGGAGGAGGTCAAGGTAGTGGTGAAAATGTTCAGGCCTAGGAAACTTCCTAAGGCATTTCAACAAGTCAAACTTCAAGAGATGGCGATAGACTCCCTGGCCAGGAGGACCAAGCCAACCTTTACCCCAAAACCCTACACCAATAAACCCATCACCACAGCTACAACAACCACCGTCAGAAGGCAAAAAAACTCACCAAACACAAACTTCAACCAACCCAATCCAAACAATACAACCAACCCTTCATATGCTGATCTGAGAGCCCAAGGGAAGTGTTTCAAATGTAAGGAGAAGTACACTATGGGGTACCAGTGCAATCCGAAGGTGTTAAGTATGGAGAGCAATGACCCTGAGCATGGCGATGAGATGGAAATAGGAGAAGAAGATGAAGACTATGAGGATGCCCATGGCGACACCTCAAATGAAACAGCTGAAGAAGAAGCTCCAATCCAAGCACTCTCAAGCTTAACGCCACATCATGTCCTGAATGTTAGAGGCATGGCGGGAGGAAGAGAGTTGACAATTCTAGTGGATAGTGGCGCCACCTCCAACTTCATTAACGCCACAGTGATATAAGAGATTGAGTGCTCCGTAATGGACACCAATCCCCTAAGGGTGGCGGTAGATAATGGAGAATGCATGATTAGCCACGCCACGTGCCCAAATTTCGCATGGACTATGAATGGAAAACCTTTCCAAGCAGATCTTTAAGATCCTCGACTTAGGGACTTGTGACCTTGTGCTAGGACTAGATTGAATGAATGAGTACAACCCCATCACCATAGACCTCAATGAGTTCAAGATCTCCTTCATGAAAGATGGCAAGCTATGTGAGCTTATGGGAATCAAGAAGAGGCCAGACCAACTCGAGCCTCAGAAGCCGAAGAAGCTTGGGAAAGGAGCTAAAGAAGCTGTACTTTACCAGTTGTCTTGGTAGAAGCAGATGAAGAAAGTATTGGCGCCTTGGAGGCAAGAGGAGAAGTTGACTCCATAAAGGGAGATTCGAGAAACCAAACTATACCCCTTGAGGTGCAGAGCTTGTTGAAGGAATATGAAGATATTTTTGAAGAACCAAAGTCCCAACCACTACCATAGAAGCATGATCATTCTATTTCGTTGATACCTGGCATCACGCCAGTCAACCTTCGCCCTTACAGACTATAGCTCATTTCCAGAAAGATGAAGTGGAGAAGCTGGCGGAGGAAATGCTCTCCTCGGGGGTTATCCAACCATCTCATAGCCTCTTTGCTTCTCCTATCCTGCTGGTGAAGAAGAAAGATGGATCATGGCGATTCTGTGTGGACTACCGACGATTCAATGAGGTAACAGTCAAGGATAAATACCCCATACCCCTTATTAATGATTTACTTGATAAAGTTGAAGGGGCTAGGGTATTCACCAAGCTGGATTTGAGGAGTGACTACCACCAGATACGAATGAATGAGGGCGATGAGTACAAGACTGCTTTCAGGACTTATGGGGGGCACTATGAGTTTAGGGTGATGCCCTTCGGCTTAAGCAATGCCCCTGCCACCTTCCCATCCCTGATGAATGAAGTGTAGAAGCTTTATCTTTGAAAATTCATATTGGTCTTCTTTCATGACATCTTAATCTACAGCCCCACCATGGCGACACATGTTAATCATCTACGTGTCGCCTTGGAAGTTCTTTGACGTCATGAGCTGTATGCGAAGAAGTCCAAGTGTTCACCGTGAGCCACGTAGAGCACCTTAGCCACATTATATCCAATGGTACGGTGGCCACTGACCCGACTAAGATCGAAGCTATGAAGACTTGGCCTACCCCGAGGACACTTAAAGGACTCAGAGGATTTCTTAGCTTGACGGGATATTACCGGAAGTTCATTAAGAACTATGGGATCCCCTCACTGAATTGCTGAAGAAGGATACATTTGCATGGGGACCAGCAGTTGACGCCGCGTTTGAAGCCTTGAAGGAGGCTATGACTACTTCCCCTGTACTTGGCTTACCCGATTTTTCCAAGCCCTTCACCATTGAGGCTGACGCCTCCACCACAGGAATCAGTGCAGTGCTAATGTAAGGAAGGCGACCCCTAGCCTTTTTCATCAAAGCCCTTGAACCCAAGAATCAAAAGCTGTCCACATATGAGAGAGAGTTCAAGGCCATACTAGCGGCGGTACAAAAGTGGAAGCATTACTTGATGGGAATGCCCTTCATAATCAAGATTGATCATGGGCTTCTAAAGCACTGGTTGGAGCAGAGGTTAACTACTTGTGTGCAAATGAGAGGAATGTTTAAACTGCTGAGGCTGCAGTACAAGAAGAGATTTGAGAACAAGGCAGCTGACGCCCTGTCTCGGTGCCATGAGGAGCAGTATGGCGCCATGGCGACGATAGTCCCAAACTGGATGGAGGATATACAAGGAAGTTATGACGCTGATCCTTACACTCAAAGCCTCATCCAAACCCTAACTTCTGAGCCCAACTCCAAACCCCCATAAAGTTTAGCTAACGGGATATTGTGCCACAAGAGCAAGTTGTATATTGGCGCCACGAGCAATTTGAGAAGCCAGCTCTTCCAGGACCATCATGACACACCCCATGGAGGCCACTCGGGAATTGAAGTCACTTGGAGGAAGATAAGAGAGAGTTTTTATTGGCCGGGACTTATGAGTGATGTGGACAAATTTATTAAGACTTGTGAGGTGTGCTAACGTGTCAAGCCTCTAATCTCAATGCCAGGGCTCCTCCAGCCTTTGCCCATCCCCACTCAGGTCTGGAGCTCCGTTAGCCTGGACTTCATTGAAGGCCTACCAAGGTCCCATGGCAATGACAACATCTTAGTTGTCGTGGATAGACTAACCAAGTATGCCCACTTCCTCCCTTTCAGCCATCCATTCTCAGCGGCGAAGGTAGCCCAACTGTACCATAATTAGGTGGGGAGGTTTCATGGCTACCCCGCCACCCTCATATCGGATCGAGATAAGGTCTTCACAAGTTTGTTTTAGGGTGAGATATTTCGGCTTAGTGAAACTAAGCTGTGCATGTCAACCTCCTACCACCCACAATCCGATGGCCAGACTGAGAGAGTTAACCATTGCTTGGAAGACTACCTTCGTTGTATGTGCTTGCAAGGCTCTAGGCAATGAGCGACATGGTTACCAGCAGTTGAGTGGTGGTACAACACCCATTATCATAAAAGCTTGAACATAACGCCATTTGAGGCACTATATGGGCATCCACCACCCAAACTTGGCATCCCAGCGGATCATACCACTGTCGTGGGCACTATTGAAGAAGAAGTGTTGATAAGGAAGAAGACGAATCAACAGTTGCGGGACAACTTGGTCAGAGCCTAATCCAAGCAAAAGAGTTATGCCGATAAGAAGAGGAGAGAAAAGGAGTTCCAAGTAGGCGATATGGTCTATCTCAGGCTCCAACCATACAAGCAAAGTATCATGGCGGTAAGGAAGAGCCTCAAGCTTGCCTCCAGGTTCTTCGGACCCTATAGGGTGATTAAGAGGGTAAGGAGTGTGGCCTATGAACTGGAGCTATCACCTTCTGCACTCATTCACAATGTCTTTCATGTATCCTTGCTCAAAGGAAGTGTGGCGGAAGGGTGTATTTCATCCTCGGAACCTCCCCTCTTGAATGGCGAATGACTAATGGTTGTGGAGCCACAAGTTATACTTGACCGACGACACATAACCAGGAAGGGAAGATGAGTGGAGCAATGCCTTATCCAATGGGTAAATCTGGACCCGGCGGAAGCTACTTGGGAGGATGCCTCATTCAGCTTGAGGACAAGCTGGCTTTGAAGGATGAGGGAGTTGTAATATAATAACCCTCCGTGGCGGCAACCTTCCTATAACGGTGGCCATAACTTCCCATATCCGAGGCGATAGCTGCTAAGATAGCTGAGGCGACAGATGGAAATGACCGCGGCGACAGCCACTAGGACTCAGTGGCAACGACCTTAAGCATGGTGGCGTCAAGAGCTGAGTCTGAGCAAAATAAAGTGTTTCCATAACGCCATGGCACATCAATCAACTCCTCTTAACTTAAGGAGTATTCCCAAGTATTCACTTTGCCAATCAGAGCACAAATCCAGAAGTTACTCAAGGTTGGCGCCATGGTGCCAACTGGCCACTCTGCGCCATTGACTGGCTACTCCATGCCATAGTTCACAAGGCAGTAGTTGACACCCCGCCATAAAAACTAACGCCACCAACCGTTTCTATCTCACGTGCCCAGCTAGAATCTTACAAGTTTGTTGAGCTAATTGGAGAGAGGATGTCAGAATAGTACAACTGAATTTGGATTTTTCCTGGTCCCCTCTAGACACTTGACATTTTATAAATTATTGTATTTTTCTTATTTTTGAATTGCTACGCCTATAAATAGGCCACAACTTGTAATTGTAAAGGGTGTTGAAGAATTGAATGAATCTGATATCCCCTTCCTCCATTTCTATCTGAGTAGCGTTCTCATCTCTAGGTCTAACTCCTCATCCCCTTCACCTTCACCTTCACTTTACGCTGTTCTCACCTCCTTCTTCTGATTCTCATCCCCTTCACATCCTCCTCTCCTTTACTTTGTCAATCTCTTATCCCCAATTCACCAGAATATCCTTGCTCATATCAGTTACTGTTCTATTGATTTGGTTCGATTATACTACAATATCTCATTAATCACTTATCGTAACAATATAATCTCTCTTTTATCGTTACCTTTATATTATAATTATTATGCTCATTATTTAATTTGCTCCCCAAATAATATCTTTATTATTATTTAGTCTACATTCTCCTTATCATTTATATGATGGTCAACGATATGGTCAAGGGTCCCATTATTTATTTTACACCCTTCCTTACTCATATACAACTTTAATATAATATTTTACACATTTATAATACTTTAATATTTTTCCTTCATTTATTCACTTTATTCCATTTGCCCATTTAATACACAATACTTATTTTTAACATATAATATTTATACTTTTACCATCTTCCACATTTATACTATACTTTATACTTTTAACATATATTTATACCATTATACACATACATACCCACATACCTACACGTATACATATCTATACATCCAACCCATGGGTCATCAGACTCCAGCCAACAACCATTAGCAGCCACCAGAACACTACCGATGACGGTGGCAGCCAGCTCCGGCGAGGGCCAAAGGCCCTCTGTCATCTCCTTTCCCTCTTTGCCGAGCTGCTGGGCAGCTTCCAAGTGGCGAGTTCGCCGACGAATGACGACCAATGACTGGCCACCAGCATCCCTACACGCCACCCACCGTCACCAGCACCACCATCCATCACCAACACCACCAAGCCGCCGTTCACGGTGGTCGAAACCCCACACAAAGAAAAAATCTCAACTTATACAAAATCATCTCAAATCTCCACAAATCGAACACATAATCAATAGATCGGAGCAAGGAGGGCTAGATCTATGCTTTACCTTCGCCGATTCGATCTCCGACGATCGAAAATCACCGGATCTCTTCCTCGGTGCACTCCTCTTTCTCTGATTCTCGGTCTCGGTGTCATCTCCCAGCTTAACTGTACGAGCTTCTCGCCACTCCACCTCATTCTCGTGCTCCGTCGGCCACCGATGCTGCGCTTCTTCGGCCTCCGGTGGCCTTCATCGATGATGATGGAGCAGAGAAGGGATGGGAAAGAGAGCAGAGAAAGGAACAAGAAGAGAGAGAGGGTGATGGTTGATGGTGATTGGAAAGAGAGGGCCATTAATTGATTGGTGGAAATTGTGTGGATGGGAGTGAAGTCACGGGTGGAGTAAAGAATGAGGGAATCCAATGCTAACTTTATCCCTTCTTATTTAATTTGTACCCCTTTAACACTCACAACAATTAAATTACTATTAAAAATAACTTTCTCTTAATTAATTAATTAATCACCCGTATTAAATTTATTTAATATTTAATTAATCTCCGATAATTATTATTTATTTGTCAATCACGTGACGGGGCGTCACATCCTCCCCTCCTACAGGAGATTTCGTCCCCAAAATCGGATCTCTCAATATATCTTATAAAAATTTTAATTTACTCTTATTATTTAATTGGCGCCGTACTCGGATCAATAGAAATGAAAGTCTACCCGGTACAATGCTCCTTGTCCACTCGGGTAATGTGGCCACCACTACCAGAATGGGCAAGACTCACTGATCAGAAAAAGATAAAAGTGGGGACCAATGTGAGAGAATAATTTCAAGATTGTAACAAACTCTCCCAAATCCTCACATGTGGCAAGTGGTCCCAAATCCAGAATATTCATCTGACATTGGTAGCGCCGTCCATGGAGAATGAGGGAAAGATCCGTTGACGCGTCTAGCTGGGAAGTATGATGTATGACTGTGTAAAGTCCCGTTCGACATGGAAGGGACTCCCGTCTCTCTGGGAAGGTGAGGCTAACGTTTGGCTAGCCTAGGATCGAAGCTCGTCTAACGTCATCATGAAGCGAGGCCACCTTGCCCATGTCTAAGGAGGAGAAGAGGCAAATGGTGCCCACGTCTAATCTTATTCTCGAGACCAGAAAAATGGTGTCGTCTGGGTGAGTTACCGTTTGGCATATTGATAGGAAACCAGACGGTGGTACATTTAGGTTACTATAACTCCCCACTCCTCCAAACGTTCCTTGTCCTCAAGGAATAAAATCTGGGAACTGTTTGAGGATCAAAGCTTCATCCTCCCCGGTAGCTAACTCTGGGGCCAAGTTAGACCACTTCAAAAGTAATTGATCCACTTCCTTCCTTTTCCTCAAAATTGTCTATCTGTCCAGGACTGTGATTGGCTCCACTACCAGCTGGCCGTCAGACCTAACAATCAGCGGCAAGGGAGAAGGAGTTGGCGCATCTTCATAACTCTTCTTCAACAGTGAGACGTGGAAGGTGGGATGAATGAGTGAGTCTTCAGGCAAGGTCAGATGGTAAGCAATGTCTGATATCTTCTCCTCCACAGGAAATGGGCCAAAGTATCTGGGTGAGAGCTTAAGATTCTTCCTCAAGGCAACACTGGATTGTCGGTAGGGTTGAAGCTTCAGGTACACCATGTCACCAACCTCGAACTCTCTCTCTGTCCATCCCTAAGTAGTATACTTCTCATTTCTCTCCTGAGCCAACTTAAGATTAGCCTTGAGCTGTTCGGCCAACCATCTTCTGTCCTCCATCATCTCTTGCAAGGACGCGACTGGGGTTTCCACCGTCTCCAAGCCTAATTGTAGGGGTTCTTTTCTGTAGAAAGCTTGAAACAGGGATATTTTGAGTCCCGTATGATTGTGGGTATTGAACCACCATTCGGCCATCACTAAGTGTTTCACCCACTTCTTTGGAGCTGAAGAGGGCATGCATCTTAAATAATCTTCTAAGCAACGGTTGATCCTTTCTGTCTGACCATCAGATTGGGGGTGGTAGGCAAAGCTGAGGCAAAGTTCAGTACCAACTAGCTTGAACAACTCCTGCCAGAAGGTAGACGTGAAGATCTTGTCCCTGTCTGAAATAATTGACTTGGGGTACCCGTGCAGTCGGAAGATGTTGTCAAAGAACACTTGTGCAACTTATCCCATCATGTACGAGTGCTTAAGGGTCATGAAATGAGAGAATTTTGTGAACCGGTCCATGACCACTAAGATCACCGTCTTCCCCTCTGAATCGGGCAGTCCCTTTATGAAGTCTATGGAGATGTGGTCCCATGATGAATCTGGGATAGGTAACGACTGAAGAAGCCAGTGGTAGCTGGTATGCTCTACCTTGTTCTCTTGGCAGATGAAGCACTCCTTGATGTACTCAGTCACAAGCTGCTTCATAGATGGCCAAAAGAATAATGCCTTGACACGCTGAAGTGTAGCATCAATGCCCGAATGGTCTCCCTCAGGGGAGTCGTGGAGTGCTGCAATAACTCTTTTCCTTAGATCACCGATTGAGCCAACATAAATCCTTCCCTATTTCCTCAAGATGCCATGTTGCACCAAGTAGGATGAACTCTCGTTTGATTACCACGGGACTGGGCTTGCTAGTCCCCTATATACGAACTCTCCACATCCTTGATCAAAGAAGGAATGCAGACGGTAATGGCATGACAACTCTCCTCTTCGTCCCGTCTGGACAGAGCATCAACCACTCTGTTTTTAGCTTCTTTCTTATACTCAATCACAAAATTCAGTCCGGAATGCTTGGGCATTCCCTTCATCTGAGCACATGAGGTTAACTTTCGTTCCAATAAAAACTTTAACGACTGGTGGTCAGTCCTAAAGATGAACCATCTGTCATACAGATAGTGCTTCCATTTCTAAACAGCCGTGAGGAGGGCGAGGAACTCCTTCTCGTACGTGCTAAGTCCAGCATTCCTTGGCTCGATTTGCTTGCTCAAGAAGGCCATGAGTCTTTGGTTCTGCATCAAAACGACCCCGATACCTCTACCACTAGCATCACACTCGATAACAAATGGTAGGGTAAAGTCAGACAAGGCCAAGACAGGAGCAGTACTCATCGCTGCCTTCAACTTTTCAAAAGCAGCAGTCGCTTCCTTCTTCCATTTGAATGCACCTTTCTTTAACAAAGACGTGAGAGGTTTGCTGATAATGCCATATCCCTTGATGAACTTTCAGTAGTAGCCAATGAGTCCTAAAAATCCCCTCAGAGACTTCAGAGTCTTGGGCTTAGGCCAGTCGGTCATGGCTTGTATCTTGCTTGGATCCGTGGCTACACTGTCTCAAGAAATGACGTGGCCAAGATAATCAATCCTCCTCTAGGCAAAGCTGCATTTACTTTTCTTGGCATACAAACAGTTAGCCCTTAATACATTTAGGACAGTTTGCATGTGTGAAACATGTTCACCTAGCCGTCTGCTATACACCAGAATATCATCAAAAAATACTAGCATAAACTTTCTTAGAAATTGAGAAAATATATCATTCATGAGAGCTAGGAAAGTAGCAGGAGCATTAGTAAGACCGAACGACATCACCTTAAATTCATAATGTCCATGATGCGTGTGGAACGCTGTCTTCGGTATATCCTCCGGGGTCATTCGGATCTGATGATATCCAACTCGAAGATCAGTCTTCGAGAACTAAGATGCTCTGTGTAGCTCATCCAATAGATCATCAATCACTGGAATGAGAAATTTATCCTTCACGGTAATGGCATTCAACTGCCTACAGTCAATACAAAATCTTCAACTTTCATCTTTTTTCTTAAGTTGCAAGACGGGTGAGGTAAAGGGGCTATATAAGGGGTGAATCAGGACGCGCCTAGCATTTCATTGATTTGCTTCTCCACCTCCGACTTTTAAAAATGAGCAAATCTATAGGGTCGGAGGTTAACGGGTTTATTGTTGGGTAAAAGGGGTATAGAATGGTCTAAGGCTCTTTGAGGAGGTAGAGAGGTAGGTTCTTGAAAAACATCAGCATACCCGTCTAACAGTGAGGTTACAACCTCATCTATCTTCTCCTACCTCTGGTTATGTTTTCCCGTCTGGTCAACCTTTCACGTCTGCCCATTCTCCGCCCTCTAACTCCTCTCCATGAAATAAAGTTGGCAAAGTATTACCATAGATGCGAAGTTGGCATCCTTAGACTTCCTTCCCATCTCCTTACCTTGCCTTTGCTAAATGCCTCTCAATTTAAATTTCTTCCCGTTCTTCTTAAAACTGATTTTCAGTGCTTCAAAATCAAAGGTCACTGGACCACGCATCCGTAGCCAGTCGGCACCCAGCACCGTATCACAAGCACCGAGTGAGAGGACTCACACATTTGCTGTAAATTGTTTCCCTTGCATTATCCAAGTGAAGGTTGGGCACATGACCTTGCTTTCCACCTTATCTCCGTTTGCTATGGTAATGAGAAGTGACACTGTCTAGGTTACCACACAGTCAGACCTTATCACCATCGACTGATCTATGAAGCTGTTCGTGCTCCCAGAGTCCACAAGTATCTCGATTGGAACTTTCCTAATTCTCCCTTTGATACGAATGGTGCTCAAGGGTGAGAGTGATGATAAGGCATGCACCGAATGCTCAACTTCTTCATCGTCGTCTGGAGTATTCCCAACGAGATCGCCGTCTACCTCCTCACCTCCGTCTGAGGCTTCCTCTTTAGCATCTTCATACTCCGCCTATTCCTCTGCCTCCATACTCAATAGTTGTTTGCATCTATGGCCAAGGGCCCATTTCTCCTAGCACTTGAAGCAAGTACCCTTAGTGAATGGCTTAGTCGGTTCCTTTATAGGTTTCGGTAGAGGGGGGTTAGGCTTATTTGTGGTGTTAGATGTGTTTGGGCTAGGTTTAGGGTAGATAGGTTTTGGAGTGTAGGTAGTGCTATGGCCCCATCTGGCCATTATTTCCAATGACCACTATTGCAACTTTGCTTGGTTGTAGGCTTGGGTGAGGGTAGTCGGGGCCATTATCTCGAGCATGGGTCTTATCTCTTCCTTCAAGCCACTAATGTAACTCGAAACAAAAAATGCCTCATCCAGGTATGGGTAAGACTGGATCAAATCATATCGCTTTTCCTCGAAGTTCTCAGTGTATTGCTCAACTTTACCCCATTGCCTTATCTTGATAAATTCTTCCACCTTATCATAACCAACTTTCTCACCGAATCTCTCCACCTCACTCCTTGAAAATTTCATCCAATGCCTCAGACGGTAGTCCCCGTCCACCATGGCAAAGTACCACCACTCGACCTTTCCCTTCTTGTGTAACGCAACCATCTCAACCTTCCTCTCATCGGGAACATGATATAAGGAGAAATACTTCTCACACTTCTTGATCCAAGTTAGGGCACCGTCTCCATCGAACGTGGGGAAATCGAACTTCGGAATATTGAAGTGTTGTTTTCTGGGAGGTAGACGGGGGTCATTAAACTCATTGTCTTCATGTGGATAGGGCTGGTAGGGTGGTTAGTTATGTCTGGGTGGCAGACGGTAGCCATCAAGTTCACCATCTTCATGTGGGTTTGCTTGGTATGGTTGGTTCCGTTTGGGCAGACGGTGAAGATCAAAGTGTTGGTGCTGGTGGTTAGGGACATGGAAATTTGGAAGGTTGTTATGGTTAAGTGGATTTTGGTTGAGTAGATGGGGTTCGTATTGGTGATTGGGAGGATGATGGTGAGGGATTTATGGTGTAGGGTACCATCTAGGTAAGTTATCTATGAGGTGATTCCCAGGAACAAACCCGAGTGGCTCATCAACAGGGGCAACCGGTCGAGTCTCCAGCTTACTAAGCCTCTCCATAATCCTCTCTTGAGACACCCTCATATTGTCAAGTAATGCCAACAAGGGTCAAGAGATTACCTCCTGGTCACGTATGACACTTGGGCCAGACTTGAGAGAATGAACCAAGCTCACGTCTCCTTCGGACTTCGCCCCAGATCTCACCCCGGGTTTCACCCCTTTGCCATAAGATGGGTCACGTTAAAGCTCCGTAATCGAGTATTCGACATCACCGATAATGAGCTGGTCAGATTGGCGTTGAAGCCTTGTACGAGACATGGTGAATCTGCAATTCAACTGAGCAAATCAACTCACACAGACCTCAATCCGAATTGACGCTCTGATACCAAGTTGTAGTGATTCGGATGGGGATTCAGACCACTACTGCAGAAATAGTGGGTGGAATGGGGAAATCTGATAAGGTTTTGGGTGGATTTATAGAAGAATGAAAATGGGTATGATGAATGTAACAGTGAAATTGGGGAAGAACAGGTGAGAAAATATGTGGGTATCGATAGAATTGGGTGAAAATGATTGGGTGAGTTGGAAATGATGGATATGATCACGAAATGGGAATTTAGTCAACCAAATCGGAACTGGGAAGAATCGATGAAATGAGAAATTTAATCAACTTAAATCAGATTCACAACTACACTAAATCAGTGAGGGAGCTAGTCTCAACCTTGAACACCGATGAACTAATTTGAGCTTCTGCATTATCTCAATGGATGGATAATTTGGCAAAAGATATTCAAGTAGTACATCCATGGCCTATATATAGGCAAGATAAGGAAAATAAGGAAAATCAGAAAAAGATAAAAGTGGGGACCAATGTCGGAGAATAATCCCAAGATTGTAACAAACTCTCCCAAATCCTCACATGTGGCAAGTAGTCCCAAATCCAGAATATTCATCTGACACTGGTAGCGCCGTCCATGGAGAATAAGGGAAAGATCTGCTGATGTGTCTAGCTGGGAAGTATAATGCACGACTGGGTAAGGTCCCATCCGAGATGGAAGGGGCTCCCATCTCTCTGGGAAGGTGAGGCCAACGTCTGGCTGGCCTTGGATTGACGCCCGTCTGACGACATTATGAAGCGAGGCCACCTTGCCCACGTTTAAGGAGGAGAAGAGGCAAATGGTGCCCACGTCTAATCTTATTCTTGAGACCAGAAAAATGGTGCCGTCTCGGTGAGTTACCGTCTGGCTTATTGATAGGAAACCAGACGGTGGTACGTCTGGGTTACTACATGTCAAAGTTTGTCATAGACAACACTACCAGGTCTACCCCAAATTTATATTTTGCCATGGTTAGCACATATTGCCTAATAATTTGACCAACCACCAACATGCCACTAGCATGAGTAGATAAAATCATGGTAGATTCAAGATATGTAGGAATGACTGGTAAGGTGGATGCAAATGGAGTTGAAATAAAAGAATGATTTGAGCCAGGATTAATTAACACATGCGCGGGCCTGCCAAAAATATAAATTGTACCTTTCACGATTGCATTGGAAGTGTCGGCATCCTGGCATGTGACATCATATACTCTCGCCTGTACTGGAGCTCGCTGTCCAGCCCTTTAAGCATCATCATTAGCTTTCTTCCGACAATTCCTCACCATATTCCCAGGTTGCTGACAGTAGAAGCACTTGATAGTGTATCTTGGGGAACTCACAAAAAACTCCGCAGAGCCAGTTGGGCTGTCGTCAGAAGACTTTCGATTCTGCCCTGATGAATTCCCAGATAGTGCTAAGATGAATGTTGGCTACCGGCTGAGCCTGACTGCTGCTTAACTGTATCATCATTCTTTTTCCCAAATCTCCTGAAAAAGCCACTGAATTTCGATCCACCGGATTTTTAAATGCCTTTTACACCAGAACTAGTCCCTTCACCAGCGGCAGGTTGGCTACCAAAACTACATGCATGCAAGGTCTGGGCACTAGATGTCCCTCCAATATCTCCTCCCAGCTCTCTTTCCACCAAAAGAGCCCTTCTCACAACCTCCTTATAAGATGTGAAGCCGACAACTGCTAAGGTTGTCCTTATTTCTCGATGAAGCTGTTGATCGCGTCGTCGAGAATTTAATATTAATGAAATCACGTACCTACTACTAGAAGCTAGCGGTGAGCACGAGGTGGAACTCAAGGAAAGTTGTAAATTCTTCGGGTTGATTCAATTATGTTCTTAGTGAGGGGATATATCAAAACAGGGTTCGATTAGGTCGAAATAATAATAACGATGCGATAAAAGTAAAGATAAATGTCACCGCACAAAGCGACGACTCGTCCGAAGCAGAAGCAAAAGGCAGCATGCAAGGTAGAGCACGTCATAACCATGATTGAACAATCACAGTCGTGACCCTTTAAGTAGGACACGGTCGCGACGCTAGCATCACGGTCATGTCACGGGTAAACTCGGGGCAGACAGCGCAGGCTTGAAGCTAAGTCGCACTCGGGTTCGTAGATTTATTGTTCAGCGTTTTCCCATTTACAGCAGGTTCATATCAGGGTTCGACCACAAATTTGTCGTTTGTTTGAATTAAAATCCATTAACATGAAATCTAACCTAGCCGTTTGTCATGAACGACGCAAACAAATCAAACTTGTGAAAGTAGTTTAACCACCAATCAAAGAATGACAGTTAATAGGTTTAGTTTACAACGAATCGAAGCCCTACGACTACACAACCATAAATCCTACATCCAATTTACAAATCGGCACAAACGACATACAAAAAGGTAGAAATTTTGCAGATCTAGCCTTCAAATGAAAATACCAGATGATCAGATCCAATTAGAACTCTTCTCGCCGATATATTTTCCCAGTCGAGTGCTTGTGGTTGGTCGTAGTCGTCCTGCGTCGTGCTCCCGTGGTCGATCGCCGCCTTCAAGGTCTCCAAATCGCCTCTGTAGTCGCTACGTCAAAAAGAGGAGAGACTCGACGAAGTTGCAGGCTGCAGCTTAAAAAGAGCTACAGTCGTAGCTTATCACGGTCATGACACTGGCGTCACAGCCGTGACACGCCTGGATTAGGCTACACGTGTCTGCAGCTCAGGCTGCGCGGTCCGGACGCCTTCTCGGGCTGTCGAGTATGTTATACCCGTACCCTTATTTTGGCTTTAGATATTATTTATTGCTATTGATTATTATTATATTATTATTAGTATGATAATAATCTATGGTGATTTTTAGTGACTTAGAATAACTTGTAGAAGCTGAGGATCGATTTTTAAAGTTAAGTTGACCGTTTTGGAGAAAAAGGGCAAAATAGTCATTTTTGCCGAAAAGACGTCAGAAAAATATAATTTTGGTGTCGTTGGATTCGTCATGGAAAATGGAGACCATCGACTACTATATTGTCAAGATTGGATTTATTTTGGAGATACGATTTAAGTTTGGTACGACTTTGGATTAAATTCCTAAGGTTAATATTTAACCATGGTTAGTTTAACCATGGTTACCTTTTGTGGGATGAGTTACACGACTAAGGGGGAATGAACCAGCTGTCTTTGGCAGCAAATGTTGACCATTCAAGTTTATGGATACACTTGAAATCATGAGTCACTTTTCTTTCATTGTGGTGATGACACCTCCTAGTAGCTTGTGAGTTACTTGCTTGGGATTAGGCTGATTGCCTGCTGCTGCCAAGAGAGAAGCAAGAAAGAAAATAGAAGGGACAGAGAAAAGAAGAGAAATCGGACAGAAGAAAATAGAAAGAAGGGAGAAAGAAAGGAAAGGGAAAGAAGAAAAGGAAGAAGAAAGTAAGGAATTTCTACCAAGGTTTTGTTCATCTTTGTGTGTGAGCTTGTATAACTTAAGGAGGAGTTGAAACTCTCCATTCCAGAGCTGTCAAGGTGAGGTTCACACCTTTGCTTGACAATAATTGATGGTAAATTGAAGTGGAAGCATGATGTAGATGAAATATGTGCTTTTCATGCTTTGTATGAATTTTCATCAAGTGAACTCATGATTTAGCCATTGTTTTGACATGGACAGTAGGTGAGCATGTTAGCTTCATGATATATGACATGATTTAGCTGCCAAAGGATGGTAAATGATGTTAGAATGAGATTTGACATGTTTAAAAATCCTAGGTTATGAGTTTAATGTATTTTATGAAATTTCATTATGCTAACTTGTAGCCTGGAGGATTAAATCATGTATGAAAGGCTTCGACAAGTCCTAGGCATGTTTTGTGACATGTTTGAATGCTTGGATTGAGGATTGGTTGAAGTTTGGATTGAATTCGTGCAAGAGGAAAGTTTCTGTTTTGTGCAGAATCCAGGGCCGGGTATCCGGCTATAGACACCGGATATCTGGTTCCCCAATTCGCACAACCGGATATCCGGTTGGCACAGGAGACTATCCGGTCCCCTATGCCAGGAAGATTCCTATTTTTGTTTTTAATAATCACCAACTTATGGATTATTTGCCTAGACTCTTGCGAGATGACTTGGACATATAATAGGATGTATTTGGGACATGTTAAGGATCCTTGTATGAGATTTAAGATAAGTATGGGTTATTCACCTATGGTAGTATTTAAGCATAAGCCTAATTATGCTTTATGCATATGACTCAGGATTTGACGACGATCCACGCTCGGACTTGCGAGCTGTCTTTTGGAGATACTTATATCTACATTGCCAGGTAAGGAGTAGTAGCCTTTGGGATTTTCGTGTGGACTTCTCATAGAGCTACGGGTCAAGACGAACCTATGTTTTGGAAGCATGTCACTTATTTTCCATTCTTACATATATAAGGCATGATGTATGTGTGTTGTCTCTACATTTATATGCTGCCTTTGCATAATCAAAGTCTAATGTGCTGTCTCCGCATAACTCAACTAAATAACGTACTAGACACGAGATGGTTTAAGTCCCTAGGATATACTTCTTTAAGGGTGGAATGACTGACCTTTTTGAGGGTGACCACGACCACCTTCGTGTGTAACAACGTCCATAAGTCTTTCTGCTCGCCACAGGGGACTAGGGCAGTTTATAAGCTTCTGGTGACTGTACATTGTCTCTGGTCGTCGCCATGCCAGGATGTACGCCAGT
>JAOWBR010210846.1:0-27842 GCA_028571145.1 Dionaea muscipula
ACAAATCAATTGAAATCATCATCTCAAAATATATGGTTTTCAATCAAAACCATTCCGTATATAAAGCATGAGAAAACAATGAGAAATGCCAACCATTCATGTACCAAAGTCCGTATATCAACTCACCTAGGCAACGAATGATCAAACCTCAAAAAAAGTATGCTCAACCAATCACAAGACGCTCAACGGGATCGTCACAAGTCCCTGAATCGAAATCATGCACAAAGAGTCTCAAAATACAACCATCGGCCTAAAAACAAACAACACCCTAATCAACCTCAATCATCGCAATCTAACTCTTAAAGAACACCCACGACAGTCTAAGATCGATCCCGACCCTCCCCAGAATGATCCCACATGGTGAAACTCAAAGAAAAACGAATGGGCTACAGCAGTCAGCATCGGACATCCGTACGAACGTCCGTGAGGCCCGTAGTATCCACACAGAGAGCACGACGGACGTCCGTACGGATGTCTGTGACACGCATTCTGCAGAACCTGCATAAAATCCATACACGAACCAACACACAACTCAACCAAACTTCTCCAAAATACTTCCAACCAATCACAAAGCATGAAATCAAGCTAATCAAACCCTTAGAAACTGTCCCCACAATGCCAAATCCATCCTCATAAAAATTCAAATCAAGCTAAAACTACCAAAATCAAACATACACCATGAATCCAACGCAAACTCACCACAAACTCATCATGAACAACTCATACAAGTCTCAAACAACATGTCAAACCTTGCCAAAACCATAACCGTCATAAAACATGAGCTATACTCAAAGTGGTCATATGAAAAATCCATCCAAGCCTAAGAAAACTAAAGGAAACCATGAACTAACCAAATCATTACCTTTAAACAAGCAATGGATGCTCTTCTAAGCTTCAAGAGGATGCCAAGAAGCCCTCCACACAAGCTCCAATCAAGCCCAAGTGAAATCCCAAGCAAAGAGATGAAGAGGAATGAAAATCTCCCAAAATCCTTTAGCTCCTTCTTCTTCCTTCTCTTCCTTTCCTTGTATTCTTCTTCTATTCCTTTGATCTCCTTCTTCTTGGCTATGGGAAGACAAAATGGATGGGGAAAAAAGCCCAACCAACCACCATGTAACAACTCACATTACCATACTCACACTCTTCCACCCTCATCATTAATTAAAAGGTTGAAAAGTCAACATATTTGGCTATCAACAAATCCTCAAATCACGTGAGCACACTAATCCCAAACGCCTCAAAGTCACCACTAAAAATCACGAAATAAAATCACGGTCCTAACGAACCCAAATTCGAAATATCGAAAAACCGTCAAATCACGACCCGTCAAATCCCAAAAAATCCGGAAAACCCAAACACGTCAATATGGTACTCAATGGACTTGTCTCATCATCACGGTCATGCCGGTATGTTCAAAATGATCGTACGACATGCGATGCAAAAAGTAGCAAAAAGGCTACGTAAAAATCCGAGAACACTATTCACGTAAAATACTATTCATCGAAAACGAAAATTTCTCAACATGGTAAATCGAACATAATGAGTATAAATCAATATAAAAATGACCATAAAACCCGGGGTATAACAGAACCTGTTCAAGCTAGCTGGTATTCTCGAGGATTAAATAACCTTGTTAAAAGATAAACGGGTTATCACAAGAAACATAGTGAAAACGAAAGTTAAATTACTCAATTCAGACCAAGCCAGATGAATACACTATTTTTAAGTTGTTGCATAATTGGTTAGACATTCTGTCGTATTTGTCGCTGAAGAAAAGTTGTCAACTTGGTATTTCATGTTGTTTGAGCATGCTGCAGCCTTGGTTTGCATGATTATGTTGTTACAAATTAAATCTCATGAGTTAAATGGCCCATTATCTTTTCATTAAGAAGTTTTTGATCATTTTGAGTTGTATGAACCATTTGCTGAGTTTGCATCGGGCATACTGATTTTTATTGCTTAAATGTTATATACGTGATATATTTAGCCTTTAGCAAGTTCCTATTCTGTTATTACAGTTCTGTATCTTGAATCTTTTTTTTAAGTATGGTCTAAAGGAATAGAAGCTAAAATCAAATCAAGTATGCCTCATTAGCTGTAGTGCTGCAGTTTTCATCTTTGTGTTACCATCTTCGATTTTTCAATTTTATCATACACAGTTTGAAGTGAATTTATCATGGTTTATGTGCATTGTTTTCTGGTGCTATCTATCATAGAAGTTGGCTGCTCAGGTCTTCCCAACAATGCTCTATGGACACAGATGCTCTATCTTGCTACAACTACAATCTTATCCTGAGAAGTAATAACCTAAGATGCAATCTGTATGCTCTATATCTGAGGATACTTGTCTTTCTCTTTGAACGTTATTTTCTTCTGTACGTATATGCTATTGCAGCATGCTACTCGTACTGAGCGGCAACTGCTTAGTTAAACTTAATATAGTGCCTATTGTTCTTGTTCGAGGTCTGACTCCTAAGTTAGATTCCGTTTTTCATTTTCTGCGACTCTCTCTGAATTTCTTATGGTAAGGTGACAAACTTTTGACTTCTTTTGCCTAACAAGAATGGACAATGTGCTGTTTGATGAATTTATCTTTGTGAGAGGAAAGTTCTTGGTGAATGAAATGTCTCAACACCTAAATTTTTTTTTCTTCTCCTCTTATTTTTTTAGGGGTAAGTGATATTTAGGAGAAAATTTTGCTTCAACCAGCAAAAATTAGTCATGACATTGAATCTTGTCAACCCCAATTGTTGTCATCGTTATTTTTTTATGTTATTTGTGTGGATCTGTGTGTAGTTTATGTTTTAATCTCGTAGTTGATGGTTCAAACATAATGGTGTTTCACGTCATTGACCAAGAGGTGTATTTTCATGGCACTTAACTTTTTCCCTGTTTGCCATTTGGGTTTCAGGTTATATCATGCATAGAATGTTTTGAAGAGTGGAATGAAAGCTGGACCAAGATTTTTGCAGTGGTTGGAAGATTCAAGTGGACTGGATTGGTGGCTAGCTTGTATTTTGTAAAGATTATTGTTGATATGCCGATCTTTGAAGCATTGGATGTACTCCAATACTTAGTCTTTTGTATGGATTCAAGTTGACTGGATCGATGGCTAGCGTATATTTTGTAAAGATTATTTTCGATATCTACAACGTCAACCAGGCCAGTTTCTATGAGTTAATGAAGGAAAAACTGAGCTTGTTCGCGGAGAGGAGTCAACTGATGAAAAGGTTGGGGAGGTTGAAGGAAAAGTTCAAGAAGAAGATTGAGAACAGAACACATAATGGCAAAAATCCTTATTTTCGTAAGCCACAGTATATCAAGTGTTTCACATTATCGAAGAAGATATGGGACAGTGACAATGCTTCTAATGGTAACAATAATAGTAGATATGTTGTGGTTGATGAATACGCAAAAAAGATCTCAACTACGGCTGCTAAGAAGAGTGGTGGCAGGCCTGTTGGTAATGGTGGTAATGTTGTGGCAAATGATGTTGTTACAGTTGTGGTTCCTTTAGAGGTGTAGGAAGGAAAGGTGGTTCGTGTCATAAGAGATGAGATGAGGTTGACTGGAATGCATCCAAATTTAGCACGGACATTGAAGTGACATGAACATCAGTTGGGTTTGAAGTTAGTATTGGAGATTGTTTGAGTGCTTAGTGAGTAAGAATTGAAGAAACTCCACAATAGTTGGAAGCAAAGGAACATTGCTAAATTTGGGCTTGTCATTGAAAGGATTGAACTTATAAAGGAGGAAGCAAGCTTGATGAGGAGCAACGCAGACTTGTTGAAGATACTAATCAACTAGATTTTGAATGTACTGAAGTTGCCAAAAGAAGGTAATCTGCGTATCATAGGTGTCGTTGGTGTTCTGACATTTTGGGGAGGCCCATGCTTTTGAAAATATTGTATGATTTCATGTTTTGGTGTGAATAACTCAGGATGCTGAATTTGTGAAGGAGAAACATAATGAAACGAAATTTATATTACTTAATTCAGACCATGCCAGATCGATACACTATTTTTAATTTGTTGCTGAATTGGTTTGACATTCTGTCGTATTTACAGCGGAAGAAAAGTTGTCTACTTGGTATTTCATGTTGTTTGAGCATGATTATGATGTTATAAATTAAATCTCATGAGTTACATGAACCATTCCCTTTTCATTAACAAGTTTTTAAACATTTTGAGTTGTAAGAATCATTTGCTGAGTTCGTATAGGGCATGCTGATTTTTATTGTTTAATTGTCATATACGTGATGCATTTGACCTTTAGCAAGTTCTCATTTTGCTATTACTATTCCATATCTTGAATCTTTTTAAAGTATGGTCCAAACGTTTAGAAGTTAAAATCAAATCAGGTATGCCTCATTTGCTGTAGTGCTATTGTTTCCATCTTTGTGTTACCATCTCTGATTTTTCAATTTTATCATACATAGTTTGAAGTGTATTTATCATGATTTATGTGCATTGCTTTCTGGTGCTATTTATCATAGAAGTTGGTTGCTTAGTTCTTCCTAGCAATGTTCTAAGGACACATATGTTTTGTCTTGCTATAGCTACACTTCTTATCCTGATAATTAATAACCTATGATGTAATCCGTATGCCCTATATCTGAGCATACTTGTGTTTCTCGTTAAACGTTACTTTCTTGTGTACTCATAAGCTATCGCAACATGCTACTCATACTAAGCGAAAAATGCTTAGTTAAAGTTAAGATGGTGCCTATTGTTCCTGTTCGAGATATGTTTCCTAAGTTTAGATTCCATTTCTCATTTTCTTCCCCTCTCTCTAAGTGTCCTATGGAACGGTGGTAAACTTTTGACTTCTTTTGCCTAACAATAATGGACTCTGTCTTCTTTGACAGAATTTATCTTGATGAATGGAAAGTACTTGGTGAATGGAAAGTCACCACACCTAAATTTTCTTCTGCTGTTGTTTTTTGAGGGAAAAGTGTTACTCAGGAGAAAATTTTGCTTCAACCAGCGGAAAGTAGTCTTGATGTTGAATCTTATCAACCCTAATTATTGTCATCGTTATTTTTTTATTTTTATTTATGTAGATCTATGTGTAGTTTATTTTTTATGCCCGTAGTTCATGGTTCATGCACAGTGGTGTTTCACGACATTGACCAGGAGGTGCCTTTTCGTGGCACTTAACGTCTTCCCTTTTTTCATTTGGGTTTCAGGTTGTAGCATGCATAGAATGTCTTGAAGACTGGAAAGAAAGCTAGACCAAGATTTTTGCAGGGGTTGGAAGATTCAAGTAGGACTAGATCGGCGGCTAGCATGTATTTTGTAAAGATTGTTGTCGATATCTATAATGTCAACCAGGCCAATTTCCATGTGTCATGAATAGAAAACTGAGTTTGTGCATGAAGAGGAATGAATTGATGAAAAAGTAGAGGAGGTTTAAGGAAAAGTTCAAGAAGATTTTGAATAGAACACAAAATGGCAAAGGTTCATATTTTCGTACGCCATATGATCTCGAGTATTTCACATTGTCGAAGAAGATATGGGATGGTTACAATGCTGCTACTGGTAATAATAACAGCAGTCATGTTATGGTTGATGAATATGCAAAAAATTTCTCAACTGGGACTGCTAAGAAGAGTGGTGGAAAGCATGCTGCTAATGGTAGCAGTTTTGTGGCAAATGATGTCGTTATGGTTGCGGTTTCTTTGGAGGTGAAGGTAGGAAAGGTGGTTCATGCTATAAGAGATGAGATGAGGTTGACCAAAATGTATCCAAATTTAGCCCGGGCGTTGAAGTCAGATGAACATCAGTTGGGTTTAAAGTTAGTATGGGAGACTGTTTGTGTGCTTAGTGAGTTTGAATTGAAGGAGCTCGACAATAGTTGGAAGCAAAGAAACATTGTTGAACTTGAGGCTGCCATCAAACGGATTGAACTTATAAAGGAGAAAGAAAGCTTGATGAGGAGCAATACAGACTTGTCGAAGGAACTAACAAACAAGATTATGAATGTACTGAAGTTTCCAAAAGAAGGTACTTTACGTATCATAGGTTCCATTGGTGTTCTGACATATTGTGTGGTTGCATGCCAATGAAAATATCTTAGATGCTGGATATGTGAAGGGGAAACATAGTGAAACAAAATTTATATTACTCAATTCAGGCCAAGCCAAATCGATACACTTTTTTTAAATTTATTGCCCAATGGTTTGGCATCCTGTCGTATTTCCCATTGAAGAAAAGTTTTCTACTTGCTATTTAATGTTGCTTGAACATGTTGCAACCTTCGTTTGCATGATTATGGTGTTATAAATTAAATCTCATGAGTTACATGATCCATTCTATTTTCATTGGCAAGTTTCTAAACATTCGAAGTTGTATGAACCATTTGCTGAGTTCGTATCGGGCATGCTGATTTTTATGGTTTAAATGACATATATGTGATGTATTTGACCTTTAGCAAGTTCCTTTTCTGCTACTACTATTCTGTATATTGAATCTTTTTAAAGTATGGTCCAAAGGCTTAGAAGCTAAAATCAAATCAAATATGTCAAATTTGTTGTAGTGCTGCTGTTTCCATCTTTGTTTTACCATCTCCGGTTTTTCAATTTTATCTTGTTAGTATGAGAGACTGTTTAAGTGCTCAGTGGGTCTGAATTGAAGGAGCTCGACAATAGTTGGAAGCAAAGGAACATTGTTGAACTTGAGCTTGTCATCAAACAAATTAAACTTATAAAGAAGGAAGCAAGCTTGATGAGGAACAACACAGACTTGTCGAAGGAACTAACCAACAAGATTTTGAATGTACTGAAGTTGCCAAAGGAAGGTAATCTATGTATCATAGGTACTGACTTTGGTGTTGTGACATTTTGTTTGGGTGTGAATAACTCTGGACGCTGGATTTGTGAAGGAGAAACATAATGACATGAAAGTTATATTACTCAATTTAGACCAAGCTAGTTCAACACACTATTTTTAATTTGTTGCTCAATTGGTTTAACATTCTGTCGTATTTCTCGCTGAAGAAAAGTTGTCTATAAGATATTTCATGTTGTTTGGGCATGCAGCGGCCTTGGTTTTCATGATTATGATGTTACAAATTAAATCTCTTGGAAAGTCTCTAACCTAAATTTTTTTCTTCTCCCGCAAATTTTTTGTGGGGAAAGTGATACTAGGGAGAAAATTTTGCTTCAACCAACGGAAAGTAGTCACAACGTTGAATCTTGTCAACCCCAATTATTATCATCGTTATTTTTTTATTGATATTTGTGTGGAA
Organism: Dionaea muscipula; assembly: GCA_028571145.1. Lineage (NCBI taxonomy): Eukaryota > Viridiplantae > Streptophyta > Magnoliopsida > Caryophyllales > Droseraceae > Dionaea > Dionaea muscipula. Next base: position 7,249 of record JAOWBR010210846.1, read on the forward strand.
ATGTGTGTAGTTCATGTTTTAAGCTCATAGTTCAGGGTTCAATTAAGCACAATGATCTTTTATGTCATTGACCAAGAGGTGCATTTTCGTGGAATTTAACTTTTTCCCATTTTGCCATTTGGGTTATAGGTTGTAGCACACATGGAATATCTTGAAGAGTGGAAAGAAAGATGGACCAAGATTTTTGTAGGGGTTGGAAGATTCAAGTGGACTGGATCGATGACTAGCATGTATTTTGTAAAGAATTCAGTTGATATGCTGAACTTTGAAGCATTGGATGTACTCTAACACTTAGCCTTTTGTAATGATTCAATTTGACTGGAACGATCGCTAACATTCACTTTGTAAGGATTGTTGTCGACAACTACAATGTCAACCAGGTCAATTTCCATGATGTTATGAAGCAAAAACCGAGCTTATGCGAGGAATGGAGTCAACTGATGAAAAAGCTGAGGAGGTTGAACAAAATGTTCAAGGAGATTGTGAAAAGAACATAGAATGGCAATGATCCTTATTTTCGTAAGCCGCATAATCTCAAGTGTTTCACATTATGGAAGAAGATATGAGACAGTGACATTGCTGCTATTGGTAACAAGAACGGTGGACCTGTTGTGGTTGATGAATATGCAAAACAAAAAAGATCTCAAATAGGCCAACTAAAAAGAGTGGTGGCAAGTCTGTTGCTAATGGTAGTAGTGTTGTGGTAAATGATGCCATTACGGTTGTGCTTCCTTAAGAGGTGAAGGTAGAAAGGGTGATTCATGCCGTAAGAGATGAAATGAAGTTAACCGAAATGCATCCAAATTTAGCCCGGACGATGAAGTCACATGAACATCAGTTGGGTTCGAAATTAGTATGAGAGATTTTTTGGGTGCTAAGTGAGTCAGAATTGAAGGTGCTCGACAATAGTTGGAAGTAAAGAAACATTGGTGAACTTGAGCTTATCATCTAAAGGATTGAACTTATGATGGAGGAAGCAAGCTTGCTGAGGAGTAACGCAGACTTTGAATGTACTGAAGTTGCCAAAGGAAGGTGATTTGCATATCATAGGTGCCGTTGGTGTTCTGAGATTTTATGTCGGCGCATACCTTTGAAAATATTGTATGATTTCATATTTTGTTGTGAATAACTCTGGATGCTGGATTTCTGAAGGAGAAACATAGTGAAACGAAAGTTATATTACTCAATTCAGACCAAGCCAGATCGATACACGATTTTTAATTTGTAGCTCAATTGGTTTGACATTCTGTCGTATTTGCCGCTGAAGAAAAGTTGTCTACTTGCTATTTCATGTTGTTTTAGCTTGTTGCAGCCTTGGTTTGCATGTTTATGATGTTATAAATTAAATCTCATTTCCTTTTCATTAACAAGTTTTTGAATATTCCGAGTTGTATGAACCATTTGTCGAGTTCGTATTGGGCATGTTGATTTTTATTGTTTAAATGTCATATACATGATGCATTTGGCCTTCAGCAAGTTCCTATTCTGCTATTACTGTTACGCATCTTAAATCTTTTTAAAGTATTGTCCAAAGGCTTATAAGGTACAGTCAAATAAAGTATGCCTCGTTTTTTATAGTGCTGCTGTTTCCATCTTGGTGTTACCATCTCCGATTTTTCAATTTTATCATGCACAGTTTGAAGTGAATTTATCAGGGTGTATGCGCATTGCTTTCTGGTGCTATCTATCGTATAAGTTGGCTGCTCAGGTCTTCCTAGCAAAGCTTTATGGATACAGATGCTCAGTCCTACTGTAGCTACACTTCTAATCCTGATAAGTAATTACCTAAGATGCAATCTGTATGCTCTATATCTGAGGATACTTATGTTTCCCGTTGAACGTTACTCTCTTGTATACCTAAAAACTATCGCAGTATGCTACTCGTACTAAGCGGCAACTACGTAGTTAAACTTAATATGGTGCCTATTGTTCTTGTTTGAGGTTTGTCTCCTAAGATTAGATTCCGTTTCTCATTTTTTACAACTCTCTCTAAATGTCCTATGGTGAAGGGGAAAACTTTTGCCTTCTTTTGCCTAACTTGAATAGACTCTGTCTTCTTTGATAGAGTTTATCTTGATGAATGGAAAGTCTCTACGGCTAAATTTTTTTCTTCTCCTGCTGTTTTTTTTAAGGGAAAGTGATACTATGGAGAAAATTTTGCTTCAACCAGGGAAAAGTAGTCTTGACGTTGAATCTTGTCAACCCCAATTTTTTTCATCATTGTTTTTTATTATTATTTGTGTGGATCTGTGCGTAGTTCATGTTTAAAGCTTGTAGTTCATGGTTCAAGCACAATGGTCTTTCACGTCATTGACCAAGAGGTTCATTTTTATAGCACTTAACTTTTTTCCCTTCTTGCCATTTCGGTTTCAAGCTGTAGCACGCATAGAATATCTTGAAGAGTGGAAAGAAAGATGAGCCAAGACTTTTGCACAGGTTGGAAGATTCAAGTGGGCTAGATCAGTGGCAAGCATGCATTTTGTAAAGATTGTTATTGATATGCTAAACTTTGAAACATTGGATGTACTCTAATACTTAGTCTTTTGCAAAGATTCGAGTTGACTACATTAATGGCTAGCATGTATTTTGTAAAGATTATTATCGATATCTACAATGTCAATCAGGCCAATTTCCATGAGTTTATGAAGGGGAAACTTAGCTTGTGTGCAGAGAGGAGTCAACTGATGCAATAGTTGAAGAGGTTGAAGGAAAAGTTTAAGAAGATTGTGAATAAAACATAGAATGATAAAGATCCTTATTTTCATAAGCCACATGATCTCAAGTGTTTCACATTGTCGAAGAAGATATGAGACAGTGGCAGTGCTACTAATGGTAACAATAATAGTAGGCATGTTGTGGTTGATGAATATGCAAAAAAAATATCAACTAGGATTGCTAAGAAGAGTGGTGGCAAGTCTGTTGCTAATAGTGGTAGTGTTGTATTTGACACTGAAGAAAAGTTGTCTACTTAGTATTTCAAGTTGTTTGAGCATACTACAGCCTTGGTTTCCATGATTATGATGGTACAAAATAAATCTCATGAGTTACATGTACCATTCCCTTTTCATTAACAAGTTTTTAAACATTCTGAGTTATGTGAACCATTTGTAGAGTTCGTATCGGACATGCTGATTTTTTATTGTTTAAATGTCATATACGTGTTATATTTGCCTCATTTGCTATAGTGCTGCGGTATCCATCTTTCTGTTACCATCTCTGGTTTTTCAATTTTATCATACACAATTTTATCATGGTTTATGTGCATTGCTTTCTGGTGCGATCTATCATAGAAGTTGTTTGGTCAGGTCTTCCCAGCAATGCTCTATAAACACAGATGCTTTTTCTTTGTTGATTACCAAAGATTGGTGGCTAGTGATGCTCCTGCGATCACCGAAAAACTGGTTATGGAAGAGGAATTCGCTCTATTTCGGGTAACCGAACTGGGTTCGATTGGTGATTAACGCTAATGCTACTACTAATGAGGCTACGACTACTGTGGATCTAGCAACTAGGATAAAACATGGTAAAAGATAGAGTTTGCATTCACTGATTGATCATTCTCGATTACAGAGCTCTGATGAGCATACAAATACTCAGAACCAAACAGTTACACGATAATTACCCACGTCCCATGACGTGGGCCAACGCCCCAAACATGGCCTAACTTTCTTCTAGCCGTCCTCAACACGACAAACCACACAACGCCAATTCACCCTCCATGAAACAATGTCAATATGCCCTGGTTGTAACTACGTCCTGGACCCGTGCTTCAGCAACTACCAGTCACATGGTATATATCTCAAGTAACCACGTCCCTCAGTCATAACCCACACAATAGATCGCGGCCCAAACTGCCACTCAACCCTCTGGCCACGTGTCAGGCCGAGGCCTTGTCTAACAATTATACTCAACTGCCACAAAACCGTCAGCATGACCCACTCCACAACTCGTCCAACTTCAGAACGAACCAGGAGACACAAAGCACTCAGCTTGTCCTAGGACGAATTTGTCCCAAGACTAAACCAAAGCCACCACAGCCTACCACGAGCGTTCCCTAACGCCCCCCTGTCAACAGACGTGTCTAAAGTAAATGAAATATTTGATCAGTTGTACGCTGACTAACAAATCAAGCTCGGCGAAAAGCACAAAATACATTCGCTCGAGGCAATAACGAGCAAGAGGTATTATAAGTGGCATAATGTTTGGACGCATTCAACTAACAACTACCTAACGTTTAGAAACATCTTATAGGATGCTATTGAGTCTGGACATTTAACGTTCGACAGTGGGAGGATGAAAGTGGATGATGACCCATTTCCTAAGGCCTCCAACGTGAACATGGTGGTTATAACGCCCATTGCAGACGAAGCTGTGGACGAACCACGTCGTAAGGAGTAGATAGTGACCTCCCACATAGCCTAGAAAGTGCAGTTAATTAAGAAGTACAAAGAGCGTCCTGGTGTCTTCGCCCGCATTAACGACCCGTTGGACGGGTTGTGTATTTACTGTCAGAGGGATATCGCAACCGTGAGGCAGATGCACGCGAAACAAGCCAATGAATAGGGTGGTCCATCTGGGATGGCTCAAGGAGCTCCTTTCAGGCCTTCATCTGTAAGACCTTTAGGAGAAAGGACCGTTCGGCCAAAGTTTGGCCGTGTTGGGGAGTGGGGCTCTTATGAGCCTAGGAAGAAAAAGAATGTTCCCTTTGATCAGATGACTCGCACGCAGCAGAGGCATGCACAGAGAAAGTACGGCCAGCGAATGCGGGCCACTCAAAGGCGTGAGAAAAAGGATCAAGCTATGTCCTCTGATGACTTTGCAGTGAACACTATAGACGTACAAATCACTCCCGATATGGCTGCTCATCCTGCTAGTCAAGACGACGACACTGAAAGGAACGTAGGGCGGTCTAAGTTTAAAAGGTGGACCGAGACAGAGTCAGACGAAGAGTGTCCGAGGATAATTCAGTTTGGATGCCACTAGTAGCTATTAACAACTATTTACTACTTGGTCAATACAAGAGCTAGGACGAAGCAAGTATGTCCACGCAAGAGCAAGTCTTTAATGATGATGATGGTGATGAGGGCAAAATAGCGCCCTTGATCTGTGAGGCAGAAGGAGGGACTCAATTAGCTTTAAGCCGGCCGGCCTTCACGATAATTATTCTTGATGAATCGGTGCTCGAGACAAACCCGGACCCCGTCGAGCAGGACGATCAGGTGGACGACCTCATAGATATCGAGGAAGAAATTAATTGCTCTGTAGAAGCAAGGAGATGAAGAATCTCATTTTAGCGGTTCCTCCATGAATTATAGAGAGATGGCAACCCGTCCGTCGGGCCACTGGGGGAGCCCGACTTTAGGAATTTCGATTTCTTAGTGGTGTGCAGCAAGCCAAAGGCCAAGCGGTGAGTCCAACACTCACAAATTAAAATTTCTCCACCACCAGTTGTCGTACCTCCACTGCCCTCATCAGGGTGGGGTGAAGAGTTCAAACTTGATGAGCCATGGAGTTTGAGGGACATGTCATGGAATTTCACGGACTTTTAGGCCATGCAGATGAAGGCAAAGAAGCCAGAGGTGGCAGTTAATGCTACTAAGCAAGTGGTGTTTCATCGCCCTTTGGAGCAGATGCGAAAGCATTTACGGCCTTTGTATTTGAAGGCCGAGATAAACGGTGCTCCTGTGAGCCACGTGTTGATTGAAAATGGGGCCACTATTAACACGATTCCTTATCGTATGTTGAAGAAGTTCGGTAAAATAGAGGCCAATTTAATGCCATCTTTTGTCGTTTTGACCGGGTTCAGTGGAGAAGTGGTCGAGTCGAAGGGAAAGATCGCCCTGTACATTACTATTGGGAGTTTAACGAGGACCACGGTCCTCTTCGTGATGAGTAGCCATACCAGTTATAACATCCTTCTTAGGCATGACTGGATTCATGGGAGTCGGTGCATTCCTTCTTCACTCCACCAATGCATCGTCCTTTGGGATAATGCCGGGAATCCTGAGATTGTTCAGGCCGACAACAGGCCTTTTGCGACCAAAACTAATATGGTCGAGTATGGTATGTATGAATAGGCCCTCAGGCTAATTCGTTTCATCCAAAAGGACGATGATGTGGTGGTGACATCCCAGGAGGATGATATTACTCCACAATTATTGAATTCACTCTTCGATGTGGGGAGGCCAAGTCTGGTGGCCCTGGATGACCATGAGATTTGTCAACAATACGACACTTCTCATGATGAAGCGTAGTACTCGCTCTTTAAAGGATAAGGCCGTTGTAACGGCCTTGCGGAGACGGATGCAAGAGTATTACGGCCGAGATAGCGAACTTGTACAGGATATTAGAGCACGTAGTGCTATATGTGCTTTAAGAGCCAAGTTGTTGGCTCTCGATACTAAGCGAAGAGCGCGACACGAAGCTTGTGCTGTGGATGTGTTGCAGAGGGCGATGAAGAGAGCTTGGGGGGTGCAGATGCTGCAGATAAGGAGCGATACGGAATTGCTCGAGGTGACGATCCTTTGGAAGAAGTGGATATTCGTGGGTCGGACGATACCCCTTGCTCTACGTTCATCAACTAGTTATTTGCTCCTGAGGTACGAGCTGCATTCATTTCTTTACTGAGTACCTATAAAGATTGTTTTGAATGGGAGTATGAAGAGATGCCTGGTTTAGATAGGGCGATCGTAGAGCATAAGCTTCCTATTAAGGTCGGTTTTTGTCCTTTCAAACAAACTCCTAGGCGTTTCGCCCCTGATGTCGTCCCAACAATTAAAAAAGAAATAAAAAGATTGTTAAAGGCTAAATTCATTAGGACGACTAGGTATATAGAATGATTGTCTAACATAGTCCCTGTACGATAGCGTTCACACCCTTTTTGGGTCAAATTAATTTCCTGATGCAATTTATTTCTAATTGCGCAGGACGAACGATAGCGTTCACACCCTTGTTGAAGCTCAGTAATGTGGACGAATTCATCTGGATGTAAGAGCACCAAGACCTATTCGGTGGCTTGAAGACGTACCTGACGTTGCCACCAGTGATGGCTCCACTAGTCACGGGCAAGCCGTTTAAGTTATATTTGGCGGCCGAAGAACGGTCTATAGGTGTCATGTTGGCACAGGAGGACGAAGAAGGCAAAGATAAGACAGTTTATTATTTGAGTAAGACATTATCATCCTCAGAATATAATTACTTGCCCGTAGAAAAATTATGTTTAGCTTTGTACTTTGCGTGTATGAAACTTAGGGCCTACTTGAGGCCCGAAGTCGTGTACTTAGTTTCTAGAATTAATATAATAAAGTTTCTTTACTTTCGTCCCATTATTCACTAGCGTGTAGGGTTTTGGGCGTTAGCCTTATATGAGTTTGATCTTCGTCATTTACCACAAAAGGCCGTAAAGGGCCAAGCCTTAGCCAACCTTTTGGCCAGTCACCCGTGCTTGGACACTGTATAAGAGGTGGACATGGAAATCCACGTTCTTTTTCAGAAGCCATGGGTGATGTATTTTGATGGGTCCAGGTGTTGAGATTTCTTGGCATATGTTGATGCTCAAGGCGGTAGCGTGGACATGGTGGCGGTAGGTTCTGTTGAAGCCGTGAAACCATGGCGCTAGCTTGATGGATATGATTATCCATGATGATTCTTTGATGCCACGGGGATTTATGATGTTTGTCATGATGTGTTTGGTATGTGTACGAAGTTTCAGGTCTCGACATGATCTGGTTTGGGAGTTAGTAGCTCTCAGCGCCATGGCGATGGGAAACTGTGGCGAAAGTTCTCAGGGCAGAAGACGATGGCGGCAGATTGTTCTAACTTGCATTTTCTTTGTTGTATGGACAAATCCTATTGCATGATTGTTGTTCATGGTGTCCTAGTGTATGAGGACACGCTTTAGCATATGTGTCAATGCTGGATGAGTATGGCGTTAGACATGTCAGCGCCATAGTAGGTAACTTCTCAAGATGGCTTCGCCACAGAGTTTGGCTCCCCGGGCAGTTGAGCTTAGGGAACTGTTCCATTCAGTTAGACCTATTATTGTAGGTTTGTTAGTTAACATTGGGAAGTGTGCCTAGGTTGTTACAACTAGAGTGACACGTGTCTTGTCCTCATTGGTTGTAATAGTGTATAAATTTGTATTCCCGGATGCGGGAATAGTATTATGCACTTTGTGAAAAATTGGAATTAAGTTTCAGAGCGTGTTTTGCTCTTGTTCTGCCATTCTCCTCTCTTCTCCAATTCTCCTTGAGTTTGCTGTTTTTGTGCTCGATTCATTGTGGTTAGTGAGTGCGAGAGATCGATTCCGCTTTTAGATTTCTCATCAAGTGGTATCAGAGCTAGGTTGAAGTGCTCTATTTCTTAAGCTACGGTATTCGAAGTTCTTTGAGTTTTTTAGATCCGATTGGAGTCTGAGGTGTTCTCGAGTTCGATTGTATCAGATCTTGTTCGATTTGAGGTTTGTAGCTGAGGATTCACTAATTCACAATGGAGGCCAATCACAGTCGTATAATTACACTCAATGTAGGGAATTTCCACATGTGGAAAGGGAATATGAAGGATCTCCTCTATGTCAAGTAGCTTCATCTATCGGTGTTTGGAGAGAAGCCTGCTGATAAGACAGCTGAGGAGTGGACGATGTTGCATCGACAAGTATGTGGATACATTCGTTAGTGGGTGGATGACAACGTTCTTAATCACATTTGTGATATCGCGAATGCGAAGATGTTGTGGACGAAACTTGAAGAATTGTATGCTCGGAAAACAGGAAACAATAAGATGTTCCTGATCCGAAAATTGATGTCGCTGAGGTACGATGATTCCAGTCATATCACGGATCACCTGAATTTGTTTCAAGGGATCGTGAATCAATTGTCCGGAATGGGGATAAACTTCGGCGATGAAGTTCAAGGATTGTGTCTGCTAGGAACTCTCCCAGATTCTTGGGAAACTTTTCGAATGACAGTTACGAATTCAGCTCCTAATGGTTTGGTTACCATGGACATTACAAAATCTAGAGTCCTAAATAAGGAGCTTCAAAGGTAAGCAAACGGATCTGGATGCGCAAAGCCGGAGTTGATGGCGATGGATTCCAGAGGGAGGAGTTCTTCCAGAGATAAGGCAAGGAAAGGATCATCGAAAAGTAAGAGTCGGGATGGGAGGAGTTCCAAGGCGATGATAAAGTGTTTCCATTGCCACAAGAAAGGCCACTACAAACGAGATTGTTATAAGTGGCGTGCTCAGTAGAAACAAAGTGGTAGTGGCGATGGTCAGACCATGGCGGCGGCAGCAGGAGTTAAGAACTCCGAGAGTAAGTCCTCAAAGAGATCATCTAGCTCTAGTTCTGCTCAGGATGGTGAGTTTATTCCTTTGTTAGAGGAGGACTCAGTGTGTCTTGCTAGATTGGAGATGAAGTGAGTGGTGGATAGTGGCGCCACCATACATGCTACTCCAAGGCGAGAGCTGTTTTCTTCCTATATGCTAGGAGACTATGGCGTTGTGAGGATGGGCAATGCTGACGTGGCGGCAGCCATAGGCATAGGCAGTGTTTGCCTAAAGAATAAGCAGGGCGGGAAGTTGGTTTTGACCAATGTGAAGCATATTCCTGAGATGAGGCTGAATCTGCTGTCTGTTGGGCGTTTAGATGATGATGGCTTTGTGAGTACCTTTAAAGATGGAGGATGGAAGCTCAACAAGGGGTCCTTGGTCGTGGTGAGGGGTAGGAAGGAGTCAGCCTTGTACGTTCTGTAGACCAAGCTGTTGGCGACAGGGCATGTCAATGCCTTGGAGGATGAAGAAGCCACAAGCTTGTGGCACAATCCCCTTGCTCATATGATGAAAAGGGCATGGCGGTGCTTGTCAAGCAAAGATTGTTGCCAGGACTGAAGTCAGTTAACCTGAAGAGGTGTGAGCATTGTCTTTAGGGGAAGAAGAACAGGGTGACGTTCAAGAACTCCTCGACGCCACAGCGACAGGCTCAGATTTTAGATCTCGTTCACATTGATGTGTGTGGTCCAATGCCTGTGAAGTCACTGGGTGGTGACAGTTACTTCGTGACTTTCATTGATGACCACTCGAGGAAGACTTAGGTGAATTTTTTGAAGACAAAGGACCAAATTGCTAGAGTGTTCCAAGCATTCCATGCCTTGGTGGAAAGGCAAACTGGGAAAAAGCTGAAGGCGGTATGATCTGACAATGGCGGTGACTTCTTTGGTGAGTTTGATAGCTACTACCGAAAGAATAGAATTTATCATCAAACGACACCCCCTAAGACGCCACAGCTGAATGGCGTAGCTAAGAGGATGAACAGAACCTTGATGAAGAGGGTGATATATTTGCTCTCACAAAGTGGACTTCCAAAGACCTTCTGGGGCGAGGCTTTAGGAACCGCAGTCCATGTTCTTAATGTTTCTCCCTGTATTCCTCTTCAGCTAGATGTCCGTGAAAAAGTTTGGTCTGGCAAGTCTGTCTCTTATGATAGTTTGTATAGCTTTGGTTGTACTGTTTTTGCTCATGTCCCTAAGGACGAGAGGTCCAAGCTTGATGTAAACTCAAAGAAATGCATATTTCTTGGTTATGGCTTGCGTGATGATTTTGGTTACAGAATTTTTGATCCTGAAGCAAAGAAGCTGATCAGAATCTGGGATGTAATCTTTGATGAGCACAGTACGGGGGAGCCAAAGTAGATGCCAGAGAAAGATAAAGTTCCCCATGGTGAGGCTAAGATGTCGCCTCAGGAAGTTGCAGAGGTAGTGCCACAGGTGGTAACGTCACAGGTATTGGCTCCACAGGCTGAGGCAACTAGCTCAGGTCACACCACAGAGCAACCAGCTGAGGTGATGCCACAGCAGGCTAAGATGCCATGGAGATCAGGAGAAGACCTGTCCGGTACCCGAAGCCTGAGATCAGTTTGTTGACTGATGATGGGGGAGCCCAAAACTTATCATGAAGCACTGGAAGATACTAAGAAGGATAAGTGGCTCGATGCCATGGAGGAAGAAATGAAGTCTTTTAAGGACAATGACACCTTTGAGTTGGTAGAGTTGCCGAAGGGGCGAAAGCCACTCAAGAATAAGTGGGTGTACAGAATCAAGATAACGGAGCTTGATGAGAAGCCATGGTACAAGGCAAGGCCTGGTGAAAGGTTTTTCACAAAAAAAGGGTGTTGACTTTAATGAGATTTTTTCCCCATAAGATATCCTCTATAAGGATAGTCTTGGGTCTTGCAACCAGTCTGAATCTCGAGGTTGAGTAGATGGATGTAAAGACGACTTTCCTCAGTGGTGATCTTGAGGAGGAAATCTACATGGAACAGCTAGAAGTCTTTGTAGAGAAGGGGAAGGAACATCTTGTATGCAAGCTGAAGAAAAGCCTATATGGGCTTAAACAAGCGCCACGACAATGATATAAGAAGTTTAAGGCGGCAATGCAAGAGCAAGGCTACGTCAAGACAACTTCAGATCATTGTGTGTTTGTGAAAAAGTTCTCTTCAGAGGATTTCATCATTCTTCTCCTATACATTGATGATATGCTCATTGTGAGCAAGAATCCCGAAAGGATTCAAGAGTTGAAAGTAGGGCTCAGTTCAGTGTTTGAGATGAAGGACATGGGAGCGGCCAGAAAGATCCTTGGGTTGGAAATCATCAGATGGAATGGGAAGCTGTATTTGTCACATAAAAGATATGTGGAGAAGATTCTAATGAGGTTTGGCTTAGATGGAGCTAAATTAGTGTCAACGCCATTGTCACCTCACTTTAAGCTTCGCCATGATTGATAGGCTCGAACAGCAAGTGCGCGGTCTATCGAAGTAATAAAAGATTATCGATCCCACGAGGACTGTGAATGAATACTGGTTACATTTATAATTTAAATTAACTAAACAACTCAAAAATTAAGAGATAAAATTAATTAAAATTCGGCGGAAATTAAATGTGGAGAAGATTCAGATAAAGAAAACGTCCGGGATCAGGACTTGCCACGACTACTTCGATTAAAGAAGATTAATCATTTTCTCCAATCTCCAACGCTTTGACAATGAAGGTGATTTATCCTAAATAGGATTAATGTGACCTCTCGGCCAACAAAAACCTGTCTAACCTAACCAACCTCACTCCCTGTGATGATCTATCCAGTTAGACTTTTAAGTTCTGTGACAAATCATTTACCCTCAAGGAAACCTAATCCTACTCTCGTGGATCAAATCTCCAAGTCTAATTCTACATGTTCAAATGGTGCGTTTCACCTCTCGGTTCGTCACCCCACACATCTATAATCATGCCTAACTAATCTCAATTAATTCCTGCAAGCATTAAGTTCAAGTTTTAACATCAGGTTCGCCCTCGGGATCAGTGTTGGACATTCAAACATTATTTCTAATGCCCTACTGCACCTCTCGGTTCGTCGTAGGGTCATCTACAATTATGCAGGGATTAAGAGGTAGGGAAAGACAAACATTAAGTGCGTAAAATTAAATCATAATCAAAACATGTCCAAAAACAACAACTACTCGCTAATCGACATATCAATCACAATAATCAACACAAATATAGAACTCATAGCATAAAAATTACAACGGGAGAGAAAAGACCTCCACTTTGATGATGATGATGTCGATCGTGTCGCCGATGTCGTCGCTCCGATCTCCGGATCACTTCTTTGTCTTCGTCTCTCTCTTCTTCGTTGAAACTCTGCCACTACCGTCCAATATGTCGATGGTGAATTTCCAAATATGACGACTCTCCTTCCTCTTGATTTAATGCAGGCCTTTTTATATTGTGAAAATGGGCTTGGTATGTGCCCCTTTAACATGCAGCCACTTTTTAAATGGAAATCACGTATGGCAGCACGTAGGGAAAACATGGGTGTGCTAAAAAGAACACCCCATATCAAATTTGTTGTGCCTTCTACAACAACAATTAAAGACTGATAGTTGGAGCCGACATGGCCATGCTCCATAAAGCACGGGCGTGTCCAGTTATTTCCTTCACAAAATTACTCTGATCCAAGCTAAGCTCATCCACTTCGATCACGGTTCAAACCTGAATATCGTAAATCATCGATTATGCTTCAAAACACATCTAAAAATGATCATTTCCTACAAAAACATCTCAAAGACACGATCACACGAATAATGACGGATTTATACTAAAAACGCATTAAAAATCATCAAATCGTGTATAAAATAGAGTTGAGCCACGACGTGAAGACATGTAAAAATCAAACTTATCAGTTAGCCCAGAGGCCATGAATCAATTATTTCCTCAATCAATCGATGGACCAGCTTTGACTTGGTATCTCTCCAAAGCTGAACCAAGGATCCGCAACTGGTATGATCTTCAGGAGATCTTCATCCGTCAGTACCATTACAATACTCAAGTGGACATTACCAGAACTGACCTTGAGACCACCAGTCAGAGGAAGGACGAGACCTTCTCAGCCTTCATAACCAGATGGAGGAATAAGACAGTTCAAATGCCTCATCGCTCAGAGCAGAAAGAACAAGTGGAAATCATCATTCACAACCTCCTCCCAGAATATAAAAAACAGATGGAATTCCAGTGCATTCCTAACTTCGACACATTGATCGACATTGGGGCCAAAGTGGAGAAAGCACCCCGAAGAGGAGAATTGAAACCAGACCCACCTTCTTGCTTCTCCCGTTCATACAAAAACAAAAACAACAACCCAAACCACTCAAAAACATCCTTTCCTCCTCCTGTCAACATTAACTGTGTGGCCAGCACTTCATCCTCTACCCGAAAACAGTCCACATCTTCACCTGGAACCAGCCAGACCAACCACATCCACCAAACAAGGAGCTACAATGCAGTTCCTTCCCCAAGCATATACCACCGAGACCAGCCCACCTTCTCAAACAATCGGGGCCATCCCACCTCCTCAAATAACCGCCAAAAAAGAAATTTCACTGACCTTCGATAGCCGTTGTCCAAAGTTTTCTAGAAACTTAAGGTTGCCGGTAAAATCACCCCTCTTGATCCCCGTCCTCCACCTGCTAATCTGAGTCAACAATACAACCCGAACCTTCACCGTGACTACCATCAGGGATCTGGTCATTCCATAAATGATTGTGTTGCCCTCCGTCACAGAGTCCAAGTCCTTCTTGACGAAGGAGTTATCCAACCACCTCCACCTCCCGAAAACACAAAACTAAATATCCACCAAAATCCACTCCCAATTAACCACATCACCCTTGGTCTATCAGAGACCAAACCCTATGTTGACAGTGCTCAAACTGTAAACCCATCCCCTCCAGACACTGGTTTTCTCCATGATGCCGATTTCCATATCTATCTTATCGAGGTCGACAGTGATGATGATTTTCTTGACAACTTTCCGGATGATTATGAATCCGACGAATCCTATGAGTTAGACAACTTCTTGGATGAAGAGATAGGTGAGTACCTGAACAGAGAGCCAACTCCTGACTATGGCGATGAGCCAATCATCAGTGTCATCCAGACAGAGCCTCTTGCAGAATCATTCGTGCTTTGGGTGACAGATGATGAGTCCGAGTCCCCAAGATAACCACACTCTCACGCCCTAGAGGATGATTTAGCTGACCAACTCTTCCACCTTACCATGACAGACGATGAGGAGGAGGATGTTGATCATATTACCCGCTCGGGTCGGCACTTCAAGCTTAGCAACCTTGAGTCCGATGACTTCGCTAATCGGAATAAACAAAAACCCGGGAAGGCCTCCACTGAGTAGGAGTTTGAACCCGAAACAAAGGAACTAGCCATCATCAATCAGCTCAAAGTCACCAATTCTGCCATGTCCATCTGGGATATCCTGACCATGTCCCCTGCCCATCGTTGAGCCTTGGTCAAATGGCTCAACGAGGAGAAAATCCCGTCAACACTTGAACCCGATGATATCGTGGACCACATCTGCAACCTCTCCAAGGAGGGATCACCCTTGACCTTTCACATCTCTGCTTATTTGACACCTCACAACAAGCCTCTTTACCTCACTATGGTGGTTCATGGTATTTCAGTACCTAAAGTTCTGGTTAATTACAGATCAGCCGTCAATGTCTGCCCCCTCCGCATGACATATCAGTTGGGACATCAGCAGTTTTCCCCCTCTGATCAGATGATTAAAGGATATGACAATGTTAGTCGTCGGGTGTTAGGCATCTTGTCCCTCCCGATTTCAGTTAGCTCTCTTCATTTTACTGTGGAATTCTTTGTTATCAATGTCGCCACGTCGTATAACATGCTCCTCAGACGTCCCTTCATCCATGGACATAGGGTCATTCCATGCTTATTACTTCAAGTGATGCAATTTGATACTCCCAAAGGTGTTGTCAAAGTTTTAGGAGACCACCACCCTTTAGTGTGCACCATCGAACAACCCTCTCTAGAGGAACCACCCGTCAGAGGTTTCACTTGTGAAAGTCCTGCTTAAAGCACAGCATTGGCATCCACTTTAGACATAGTCCATGAGACTTCCTCACCAGCATCCTCTATCCCAGACCTAGAAATCAGCCATGTAGATCTGAAGCTTCCTCCTATCTATAATATGAAGCGTCGAATGAGTCACCTCCCAGGTTGTGGTCTAGGAAAGTACAAGACAAGAATCCCCTCCGTAATTGAGCCAGTCAGTTGCACCCCTCCCTTCATCCTTAGCTATCATATTTCTGCAGAGGAGACCAAGAACTAGAAGAAATCTCGGTACAACCCACATGGGGCGTATCAACCTACCCATATCCCACCTACTCTCAATGGTCAATGGGTTAAAGAGGGACAAGATGGCCTTTACTATGGGTTTCCTGAACCCACTTGGTTTGATGGAAAGGTTAAACCGGGCTTTGAGATTTTCTATGGCCTCTCCTAGGCTGCCATAGCCTCACAGACAAATGACAACCCTGAAACCTCTCCTCCCTTGACCCGCAGCCACTCCAACGGCTCCTGGCGCTCCATTACTTCAGTTAAATCAGAGGATCTCCTCAGCGGACTCTTTCTAGAAGAACCAACGGTCCAGATGATCGAGATAGGCACAGACTCTTCAACAGCTCCGCAGGATGGATGGTTGATTGTCTCAGCATCGACTACTCCCACCACTTTTAACTCTAAGGTTTTCCAGACCAGGGGCATTGGCTCTACTTTTGATGTATCCCTAATCCTCTTCCCTGAATCTGATGTAGTTTATGATTCTGATCCCTCATCCACCTCCAATGATGATGAGGTTGGATCTCCTATCTCTTGTATGCTTTCTGTGATTAATGTTATGAATGTCTCTTCTTGCTACTTCTGTGCGTATGCTTTTAATTTTGATATTAATGTCATCACATTCGCTAATAATAATAATAACGAAAAAGAAAAAATGGATGCGAGACGAGCAGAACCCATTGAATCTACCCTTGACATCAATCTGACCACCGACCCTGACAACCTGAGGCCGGTCAAGATTGGCTCATCACTCTCCCCAGAGGAAGTAGATCAGTTAATAGCCCTACTCAGAGAGTTCTCAGATGTGTTCGCCTGGTCCTACGAAGACATGTCCGACATCGACAGAGAGGTGGCTCAGCACTGGATTCCACTATATCCAAACAACAAGCCAAAGAAATAGAAACTTAGAAAGTGAAGCCTGAGCTAGAACTCAAAGTCAAAGAAGAAATCATGGGATTGCTCAAAGCAAAGTTTATCCAAACAATTAATTATACAGAGTGGTTGGCTAACATCGTGGCAGTACCGAAGAAGGATGGCAAGGTCCGAGTCTACATCGACTTTCGTCAGCTCAACGAAGCAAACCCAAAAGATGACTTCCCACTACCAAGCATTGATCTCCCAGTAGATAATACAGCCGGTCACGCCCTCCTCAGCTTCATGGATGGATTCTCAGGTTATAACCAGATATTTATGGCCCCCGAAGATGAAGAAAAGACATCATTCATCACCCCTTGGAGAACCTTCTGCTATAGAGTAATGCCCTTTGGACTCAAGAACGCTGAAGCGACCTATCAGAGGACAGCAGTCATGCTTCATCATGACATGATCCATAAAAAAGTTGAGATCTATGTGGATGATATGATAGTAAAATCCTGAACCAGGGAAGGTTACCTAGAGGACCTCAGAAAATTCCTTGAACGCCTCCGGAAGGTTAGAATGAGAATAAACTCATCAAAGTGCGCATTTTGAGTAACGGTATGCAAGCTCCTAGGCTTCATGGTTATTGAAAGAGGAATTGAGGTCGACCCAGAGAAGATCAGTTCCATCACAGACATGCAACCACCAAAATCTAAAAAAGAGACCCAGAGTTTCTTTAGCCGTATCCAGTACATCAGCCGCTTTATAGTCCAATTATCAGACACCTGTGACCCAATCTTTAAAACCCTTCAAAAAGATGCTCCAGAAGCATGGAACCCAAATTGCCAAACAACCTTCGACAAAATCAAACACTACCTTCTCGATCCACCTATCCTTGCACCACCTACAAAAAGCCAGCCTTTCATCCTATATCGCACAGTCACCGAAAGAACATCAGGCTCTATGACTGCTCAATTGTGCCCGACAGACCAGAAAGATCGTCTAATCTATTATCTCAGTAAGAAGTCGCTAGACTACGAGAACCGATACTTCAGCCTAGAAAAGACGATTGCTGCACTTATCTTTGTAACAAAGAAGCTACGACATTACATGTTATATCTTTCCATACATCTCGTTTCTAAGATTGACCCAATTAAGTATGTGTTTGAGAAGTCAGTTCTCAATGGATGCATGTCCAGATGATTTATGCAACTTTTAAAGTTTGACATAAAATATGTTCCAAGAAAATCAATCAGAGGCAGCATGATAGCTGATTACATCTCCGATTTTCCCATCTTCACAGAGCTTTTAAAGGATGACCCGTTACCTGACAAGAGCATTCTAAACATTTCCAAAGGCACCTGAAAATTATACTTTGATGGCTCAGTCAACCGCAGAGGTCGTGGGATCGGAATTATCACACCACCCCCGGGTGGACCGGCGTACGCCCCGTGGACCCTGACCACGGACCGGACAAGCCTAAACCCCAACCCAACCAACGGTCCAACATCAAGGATCAACATGCAAGAGGACTAAACTACAGGGTCTCCAATAAACAGGACCAATGGTAAAACATCCCATGTGGGTGGCACATGGGTAACATCCAAAACTCAACTCATCAATCAAAGGACTAGGTCTATTCATGCGGAAGTCTAATTCTCAAATCATATAATCATGAGAAACATCTCATGTACTCAAACTAAATGACTATAAATTCCTAAGAGCATCCTCCTAGGAATTTATAGTCAATTAGTTTGATTTAGTACTTTGGTTGGTTTGAGTACTTGAGATGTTTCTCATGATTATATGATTTGAGAATTAGACTTCCGCATGACTAAACCCAGTCCTTTGATTGATGAGTTGAGTTTTGGATGTTACCCATGTGCCACCCGCATGAGATGTTTTACCATTGGTTCTGTTTGTTGGAGACCCCGTAGTTTAGTCCTCTTGCATGTTGATCCTTGATGTTGGACCGTTGGTTGGGTTGAGGTTTAGGCTTGTCTGGTCTGTGGTTGGGGTCCATGTGGCGTACGCCGGTCCACCAGAGGTGGGGTGTGACATTTGTGGTATCAGAGACAAGTTGGGTTTAGTCTATGTTGTCTAAGGATAGTTAAGGCTAGACCTTGTGTGCATTAATGTTTTCATAACTTGACTTTGAGGTTGTTAGAAAGAGGCACGTCTTCCGGCATCCGCTAGAGGTATGTTTTAGCTTTCAGTCATGTTTTCATTCCCTTTAGTTTCGATTAGACTTCCTTGTTGTTATTTCCGTAATGTTTAGATTTTCGTTTATAGTATGGGTTGGTGTACGTGGTGATTTTCTACACATGGTGAAGAAGACCCGTAGAGTATGAGCTAAGGGACGTGGAAGGACATTCGCCCAAAAGCAGTTGGGTGAACCCGAAGGACCCATGTCAGAAAGTTTCGTCGAGTGGTTTAGTGGCACCACAGGATATTGAGCCTACGCATAGAGATTACCGATGTACTTTGATAGTTGTACCTGTTGATTCTGGTTGTTTTCCTGACGATTCGATTTAGAGTAGCATGCTTGACATCATATTAGTGTAGTCTTCGGGGAGTGTGTTTACTAGGCCTGTTCGAGGATGAGAGTGCGCATGATTATCGTGTCTTGGCGTTTTGTTCCTGTTGGTTGATAGGTGATTGTTTTGGGTGGTTCTTGGTGGGAATTCATCTTGAGTAGCGCTAACTGGAGATGTAGATGGGTAAGGTATGAACGGGGCTAGTCGCCCGTTACCCCGCTTGTTGAAATCAACAGGAAAGCGCAGGGTTGCAGGTTTTGAGTAGGTGACTCTGCAGGTGACTTACCTCGCCTGTTGAGCCACCTATCACTACCTGCAGGTTGCAACTTGGTTGAGGGATGCAGGATGGATAGGAGTTTTGGTGTTGTGATCGGTGCTTTTCTTGGTATGGTGGGTCATTAGTTTGTTCCGCGCGATTGGGTGAGTCCCTAGTGTAGATTGGGTAGAGTGTCGACTGTTTGTTTTGTTGATTAGTTAGCTTGTTCGAGGGTGTAGCCAGGTTTGCTACACCGGACGGAGGCGATTGGCTCTCGGTTGGAGAGATAGATGATGAGGAGTGCGCAGCATCTGGAAGAATGATGGAATTCTTTGGCACTTCGATCGAGTTGCATCATGTTTGTCTTGGTTGTGAAGTCCTTATCTGTGATAGAATCTTACCTGCTGATTTGATTGCATTAGATGTCATTGGTTTTGACGTGATTTTGGGGACGGATTGGCTTGAGAAGCACGATGCCAAGCTTGATTACCGTGGCAAGAGAGTGAGTTTTGCTTTACCTGATCGGTCAGAACTGATCTTTGAGGGAGACAGGAAGGTTTTTCCTTCATGATTGGTGTCCTGTCTTCAGGCCCAGATGATGTTGAGGAAGGGATGTGAAGGCTTCCTAGCTTATGTGGTTGAAGCCAACCGAACTGAACAGAAGCTGAAAGATATCCCAGTTGTGTGTGAGTTCTGACTTGACATTATTGCCTTTCTGGGGCATGTGATCAGCAAGGATGGTGTTTCTGTTGATCACAAGAAGGTTGAGGCGGTTGAGAAGTGGGTTCGACCCACGAATGTCCGAAAGGTTCGTAGCTTCCTCGGGATGGCTGGTTATTATCGACAGTTCATGGAGGACTTCTCCACCATAGCCCTTCTATTGACCGCTCTTACCAGGAAGGACGTCAAGCTTGTTTGGACTGAGAAGTTGACCGAACGAGATCGCAATACAGCAAGTGTATTGCCTTCGTTGGTAGTAATAAAGATTATCGAACCACAAGGAATTATCCATAACGATTGTTTGACAATTTCGTGGACTTAACACAGTGAAGTGATCAAATTTAAAGTGTTTGTGCTGAAATGTAAATGCTGAAATCAAGATGGCGGTAAAGCAAATGCAATTCTCAAGTGCAAATCCCCCACGACCAGAGCCACTTAACAACTAACTCAAGTACTATGAGTCAGGCAGTGAGGCAGGATTCGATCCTAAAGATCACCAACCGACTTCCTCAGAATTAACCTGGAAGTGAT